>OY720639.1:100445416-100683383 GCA_963169105.1 Ceriagrion tenellum | reverse complement strand
TGTATTTAGTGGAGATACATTTTTATTGTGGCCACTTATTGTGCGCGGAAAGAAAGATTTTTTGTACCTATATGTTCGGCAGTGTATCTCTCTTATTTTATCGCATGTGTCAGGCCTAGAAATGTAGTGAAGCGTCATGATAACGTTCTCTGTGTTGCTCTGAAACACATCAGTTCTGAATTTCTCAAGCAGCCTAAGCCTAGCAAGTAGCCTCCAAGTCTCTAGGGGCTCCCACCTTAATCCCTCTAACTGTTGCGAGACACTATATGTACGCTCGTAGCAGTTTTTAACGAAGCGCGCTGCTTTCCTTTGTATTTTATAATTTTTTTGGTTAAATGTTTATGATCAGGGTCCCAAATGTTCGCGGCGTATTCGAAGTGTGGCCTAACCAGAGCGAAGTAGCATCTCTCTTTGATTCTTTCATCAAGGGACCTTCCTATTGTACGTTTAACAAAACCTAGTTTTTTTTAATGCTGTGCCACATATGTTTTGTATAAAATACATTGCTTTCATGGCTGACGTCCAAGGGGTTTCCTATCCTTTCATGGCTGACCTTTTGCCACGTGACTTTACGGCGGCTCGTAGGGTATTACCAAACTGTCCTCAATGGCCCAAATAAGAATGAGAATTCCGTTGTCTCAGGCGTAACTTTATGGAATTTGCTTAGCATATTGAATGATAAGCAGTAACTTTGCGATTCCACATTTATTTATTGTAAACTCTTTTTAAGTTAAAGTTAAAGTTTAAAGTTTACAATAAATAAATGTGGAATCACAAAGTTACTGCTTCTCATTCAATAAGAATGAGAATGAATTATTACTCAGATTTTTAGTACAAAGTTTTGTTCAAATATCAATGAGCTTTAGGCAGCCTCAAAGGTCACAGACCTCTGTGGAGATTGTCTTCCATAAATGAAGTATAAGATCCATTACTGTAATTTATACAAATTTATTGAATACACAAATGCCTATGGGACTCGAATGGACATATACGAGCGCCACTGTTGTCAAATTTCGGCGATTTTCGCAATTGCCATATTCCTTGTTTGCTTTCGTCATCCATTTTTTTTGGAAATGCCGGAAGTAATGTGGACGCAGAACGATTCCCTGCAAGTGGCGATACGATTCGAGATATCGCCACACTCGGTACTTCCATCGAAGTATACTTCCCCGTGTACAACCTTCTTTAAATTCGCCTTAATGCTCTTGTAGTCAACAACAATCGAATAGTGGAGTAGTTGGCATGATCACTGTCTGATAACCTGCAAATGTTTTTTTCCCTTTTTTCTGAAATTGGTGCCTTACGTACTGAATTTAACTGTATTTTGAGCTTAAATGTGTTTCATAATAACTGTTCAAATCGCATGTAAAATCTGTGAACAATAAATTATATATTATTATTATAACACGTCGATTACAAATTTTCCCGAGAGAATCGACGACGCAAATGCGGTGAATACACGGGGAGCAGATTATAGGTGGCATTACAATTTCAGAATTTGAGTTAAGTAATGAATGCGTGTAAAAGTAAGTAGAATATGATCGTAACATGCCGTCGCATTCGCTGTTATGGGTTACTTCCCATCACTGTCGAAACGTAGATATTTTCCCCATCGTTTAAGAAATCCGAGCGCTGACTTTCGCAGTCTCTCGTGGAGGGAGACCTTGGGTCACTCCTGTGGAACGCGCGGTCTCTTTCATCTCACTTCACCTCGTCCCGCTGCCTTTGTTTTGGCCTGAGATGTTTTAGGCCTTGGGCACAGGAATGGAGGCTCTGTTTATCCTTCCGCAATTTTGAGTGTTTGTATCACGGTCAAATCGGCTTAATCACTCGAGCGGCAGAACGCACAAACCAGAGAATAACACGGCTTGAACACCTGGTTGTAAATAATTATAACCACTTTTAAAATATCGAGGGAAGGTTCGGAGCAATGAAACAATAATACCTTGCCGACGTTTTGGAGTGTAGTTTACATCATCATTAGGGCTCTACGGAAAAGAATACATGAATGTACAACGGCCGTTAATTAATAAAAGGATCAATTATGTACATAAATTACAATATAAAATTTCAAAATAGAAATAACCTTGGACAAAATAGAAATAACCTTGGAAATAGCCTTGATAATCATAGGGATTCATCTACAATAGACAGACCCTTTAGGACAGATTTTGTTTGGGTAATTGCACATTTCAGAACCAGTAAAAAAATCCCATCATCAGAGCTATGCAGAAAAGAATACATGAAGGTACAACAACAGTCAATTAATAAAAGGTTCACTTAACATCAATGACGATATAAAATTTCAATATAAAATTACCTTGGAATTGCTAATCATAGGGATTTACCTTCAGTAGATAGACTTTTAGGAATGATTACACTCCGAAACTTCGGCAAGGTAGAATAGTTTCATCGTTCTTGACCTGCCCTCGATATTTTAAAAGTTGCTCTAAATTAAGAGGTCGATAGAACCATACTGTAAATAATTATACTATAATAGAATTTATTCACAAATTCGAAATTGATATTGGTATTTATTTCACAGATGATTGAGTGAATTTTGTGCCATCTATTGAGAAAGGTCTAAGGCTTTCCCGGCGGACTGTGATGTTGAAGGTTACTCGAGTTTTCCTCCGGGTCAAACTACCCTGATGACGATGGACGACTCGTCCATCGAAACTTCGGCCAAGATGGAGAGTTTTCCCGATGGAATACCGTAGTAACCTTCAGCATGTAAATAGACTACTAGTTGCAAAAAAAATTAAATGGTTAGGAAAAGAAACAAATATACCAACTTCACAGAATAAGGAGTCGACTTCAGGCGTTTCTAATTTTTATATTAAAATATTTGCAGTTAGGAAATGCATGAGTTTCTATTGGCGATACACCATTAAAGTTATATATTAAAAATTAAACGAGGAAGGCTATATATTGACACTTTTACTGCAAGTGTCAAATAGAGACCGTTCACACGCAAACACTGCATCAGTATTTTTGTAACTAGCAACATTTTTTTTAAAGAATACCTGAATATTCTTGAACATTTGAACTACTTCACTGCATTTCAAGTTATTGCGAACAGATATTGCGTGTACATAAGTGTATTTTAATTATTTCGCTCTTCCTTGTATTAATTCCTACTCCCACAACTTTTGTCTGGTGTCGTGACACCCGCCTACCTCACGCCCCTACGGCGTCTTGCAAAGTAATATATATTGGAATACGTCTACAAAGAGACCTTAATAGCCATGTTAAGGGTGCGTAGTTGGAGGAGAATTTTCACCAGCCTAAAAAACAAAAGCATTTTCCACCACGATAGTGACGTGAACTCTACTGTAGTTTGGCGAATGAGTGCGTGCAGGATATACATTCTCGAGATATATTTATTAGAGTTCCTGAGAGTAAAGTAGGAATGCGAGATGTGCTGAGATCCGTAGTCAGTTTCGCAAAAAATGTTTCCTTTATGATTCAACAAACATTTATAAGTAAGTAAATGACTACCGGTGGAAAACTTGGGAGTAACCTTCGACATCACAGTACGCCTGGAAAGCCTTTGGCCCTTCTTCGGGCTATTTACACTTTAGTACTTTCTTTTTATCTTTCATTTCTCCCTGTGCTCACCTCTTGTCCAGCTGGGAAAATATTTTGCCACAAGGCGCTAAATTTCACTATGGAGGGATGTTTGGACATTGAAAGACTCCCAGATGTGAATTGAGTATACGGAAATAGCAATCATTTCATTTCTGTTGTCGGCAACATCGTACCTCCGGCCTCACGGACATGTATACAGAAAACGAATCTCCGCAAGAACACTGGCTGTCATTCAAGGTGGTATGAGAAAATATTTTACCTAGAAATCAATGAATTTGGTCTCAGTTAAAGAAAAATATATCACTCTCCCAATGACACCAAAAAATCAACCCCTTACCACATTACTTTCCGAGATATTTGCCAAAAAATACTATTCCTTTTACATGGGAAACGGTACGTGTATGCACTCCAGAGAGACCTTATATTAAAAATGAGGCATTTCCCACACTTAGATCTCGTCAAAAAATCAACAGTGTGTAGTTTGTGTGTTTCTCAACTATTTTTGAAAATTAATCATATTGTCGCCGCAGAAAATTCTCCGGAATCACATTAAACCTTCCGTTTTGATGGAGTTTCCAACGTACCGCGTGAAAAAAATGAGTCAAATTAATTACTTATTTAGATATTTTCATTCGATTACTTACAATTTCTGTCGTGTAAAACTATATAATTGCGTCATTTATAATGCAATGTTTAAATAGTGTTTCAAAGCTGATGAAATTAAAACGTATAATTCGAATATGGTCTCAATTATGATTAGGGAACTATCTCGCTCGGACTACCTTAAGTATGGAACGAGCTAGACACATGAAAAATGGATAAATTAGGACATTCAAATGTTTGTTGTCGTCAATAATTAATTAAGAATTTTCGTCCCTATCATTTTGGCAGCGCATCGCTCTTATTTCGTCGCGTCTTTCACGTATTGTGTGGGGTTGAAGTGACATCCACCGAGTCTCCAGGATGATCTGGTTTTTTCAAGTGATCCTAGTCTGGCATTTGGCTAATGGCTCCCAACCAAGTCCTGTCATCAGCTGTGTTACACTGCATGCTCGCCATTGGCATTTTTTCATGAACGGTGTGGTGTCCCTTAGTATTCTGTAGTTTTGCGAATGAAATCTTTCCCTGCTGTGCCCCAAATGCTCGCGGCGCACTTAAAATCTGACCTAACTAGAGCAAAGCAACAAATCTCTTTCACTTTTGCACCTGAAGACCCACTTTTTTCTTATGCTCATGTTCGGTAGGATTGGTATAAGAAAAAGGAACAGAAAGACTTGAAAGTTATGAAGGGAGGAAGAAAGTAGACAGATACATGTATAGATTCATTTTTCTGGGCAATATTTATGACTCTAGGCTCCGGTTTATAATCTCTGGTTATCTATATTCTCGGTAAGAAGTTTGGCAAAAGTACTTTTTATAAGGTATATTCTATCGAACGCTATATATGTTATTTTCCAATGGAATTGGGCAGAGACCATGAACTTTTTTCTGATTCTCTGGTGTCTTTGTTCACGCTCACAAATATACATACAGTTACATCAATCTCATCATTCCAGCAGCTTGTTGACAACAAAATTAATGCATAATGACAACAGTCGTTCATCACTTCGTAGTACCATGTACTTATATGACAAATTTGAGTGTTAGACAACTCCCAACAATATACCCAGGGTCAAACACAAATGTGGAACGCTCTATAGTGTCGTAACACCTCTAGCCATAGGCCCATGCAGCGGCTATCAGGACAACATGCGACGATGTTGATGTAGAAGAAAATTCCACTTATATCACAGTCTTCACTTAATCCTGCACTTATAAGTCTTGCTAAATTTTGGAATACTCGCGTTCTTTTCCACCTCCTCTTCCTGTACCTCCGACATCCCGCGACGTAGTGTCATCCCATCGGCGCGTACTTTTTCGCTCTCGCAAAAATGTGTTCCAGTCGCCCGAGGGTCAATTCCCATTCCGGTGGATCCGGCACTCATATCCGTCCGCCCGTTTGCACGCGTCCGCTATGCGATTCTTCCGATTGCAACATATTTTCTCTCTCTCTCTCTCTCACACACACGGGGCGAGGCAGAAGTGATCAGGGAAACGCGAACAGGAAGGGCGCTCCTCCCTGAAACTTAACAAGCGATGTACATCCTGTAAATCTTTTTCCGTCTCGTTCTCGTCGTGACTTGCTCGAGGCCAACTTCCCCTGGGGAAGCTCGTCGTCACTGTGCTGCGTAAAATCATCCCATAAATTAAGGCTGCTGTTTGGTGTTAATTGCAGTTAATGGAGTGATAATATTTTAATAATTTCTTTATGCAGTCGAATAAAAATTCCTGAGCTAAACTTAAACAAATTAAAGTCTGTTCTACATCTACATACAACCTTGCGAACAGCCGCATGGGCGTGTGGGAGGGGCTGTAAGGACACCAGCCATGTGAAGATGTAAGGGATAAGGTTTTGGGAGGTGAAATGGTGACGTGTATTATGGGAGTGTATTTGATGAAGCTCAGTTTTTATATCGGTCGCATATTGTGCGCGGAGAGACCGATTTTTTTGTACCTATCTGTTCGGGAATGCATCTCTCTTATTTTATCGCCTCCGTCAAACCTAGAGATGCAATAAGGCGTCATTATAATATTCTTTGCGTCGCTCTTTAGCACACCAGTTCTGAAACACACCTGTTCATGCATTGGAACTCACCATACAGGAAGAAATGGCTGGCACAAGAGCATTTTAATACATCTTTATCATTCAGATGATTACTGACACTTTGTGTCATCAGAGTAAAGTTTTTTTGCCAATTTGATGATGTCTAGTAGCAGTTGCTTTAGCCAAGCTTCACTCAAGCTACCTCAAACGTAGACGGCTGTACAAACCGATTCCTCTGTTATGTTTACTTATTTTTAATTTCAAAAAAGAAAAATGTTTACAAGGGGTTGTAGATTGTTAGTTGGGGAGCCTTCGACAGGAGCTCGGGCACCTAGATCTTGAGTGGTCCATTGTTCTAACCGCATGTTTAACCTGCCTGCCACATACATACAGGGGACAAGAGCGCCACGGTGACGGTATAAATGGTCACCCATCCAACCTTCTTCCGGGCCCAACTGTGCTTAACTTCAGTGATCTTACGGGAATTGGTGTTTCAATGAGGCTAGGCCCATGCCCTTTGTAAGGGCTTACTTTAATGTACATTTTGAGTTCCCATAACCTCTAGATATGCTGGAAATTCTACCTCTCGCTGAAAATTTAATGAGTTTGCAAAATTATAAATAGAATCATTCGTGCCAAAAATGCCACATCCATAGTAATGACATTTACCGTACCTCTGCAACGATTTAACCAAAGCCTCGGTCCTGGAGTTAAAGTTATTCTATGGTTTGTAAAATTTTCAATCTTTTATTATATATTTGAAAAATTTAAGCACAAATTTAAAAACAAATTTAAAAAAGATATTTTTCGCTCAAAATCCAATCAGTGGTATGAGTGATTTTCTATCTTTGAAGGATACGGGTGGATAGTATTTGCTACTAATAAATACGGGAAATTCATTTCACTTGGTCATTGCTAACTCGCTATTTGAGCTAAATTGGCCCCAGCTGCACGATGACTTTCGTATTTTTTTACGTTGTCCTGTAAAGAAAATATATTTTCCATCAGAAGATAAACGAACGCCACCTGCGAGGTCTAATTCCCTGTCAACCGTTTCGAAATCCATTTTCTTCGCCCCAAAAGCCACGTTTGGCTTTTTACGTTTTGATTTCTCATCCCTTTTCTTTCTCACTCCTCACAATTAGATACGTCTTGGTTTAGGCCGGTTAAAATCTTCGGGGATCCGGATTTAATCCCCACGAGACCATCTCCCCATTGAAAATACTAGATTTCGGGCTTTAAAGACGATGATAGGGAGTCTTATCCCCCATTCACGGATGAGGGTGGGTAGCGGGCGCGAATCTTCCCGTTCCCAGGGCTCAGGCGTGGGCTGTTACTTGCCTCTCTATTATTACGGGGGCAGAGCGGTTGCCTTTGGAGCGCTGAAAAGTCTCTCTCGTCGTCCATCCCATCAAGGTTTAATTCGTCTTTCGCCCGAGGTTGTGTGACCCACAAACCTTGCTCCGCCGACTCATCTTCCCCTTCTTTTTGCCTGCCTCTCTCTTTGGAGGACGAGGCTCGGCAGTGGGAGACACTCCAGCCGGCCTATTCGAGTGACGTTCACGTTATACGTACCGCCGTATTCAACGTGTTATTTCTTCGCCACACATTTCTCCGCAATCTCTTCCTTCCATTAAAGCAAACTATGTTTTGGCTTGTTTTTTTCCCCTAACGGCAGATCATGTATATGAGGAAAAGCAGAACAATATGCCAAAAATTAGAACAAAAGTATAAGTACTGTCCAAAATCCTACCAATTCGTCGGTAGAAAACTGTAATGAAAATGCTAGCACTGCCTAGCCTTTTTTTTTTTTGGAATTTCCAAGTATCTTCAATAAAGATTGTTCATAGTACTAACCTTTATTTAACGAAGTCCATAATTAGCTAGATGTTGAAGATGTATTTAGGGTTTAGGATGATGATAGATTTATGATATATTTTCGCTAATTAGAAGTAAATAAAATATTTCCGTTTGCATCGGGAGACACTTTAGGTCATCCTGACAATGAATGCGTAGCTGTTATCTGAATAAAATTTCAGCATAATTTTATTCGTTTGAAGCTGTTTGTAAAAAAAATCGTTTTGAATTCCAAAACAAATGTAAAACTAACTTTTTTAATCTCCGTTCTAGTGCATCAGCTGGTCTTCTTCGACATGTTATTTCTGATTAGTTATTTTCTTGCCCATTTAATTAGTGTAGATGAAAAAAATGATTGTTACGAAGGTTGGCCAAAAAGTTAAGCTCCACATGACAAGCTCCACATGACCGACATGATGCCGACAGAAAGAATGTAAAGTGTTTCGATGACTATCATGTAAATTTTGAATAGGTTTTCATAATAAACCCTACAGAATTTGTTACACAGGTTTCGTTACATCGTCAGCTATTTTCATGCTGGAATGGTATGGATAATATTCATAATAATACTCATATATACTCCCTTATAACAGAAATCAATGAAAATTGTGAATAGGTTTTTATGATAAATCCTACAGAATTTGTTACACAGGTTTCGTTACAACTTCAGCTATTTTTATGTTGGAATCGTAGGGATAATATTCATAAAAAATATACATATACTCCCTAATAACAGACATTAGGTCGTTGAAAAGGACATCGAGAGACGTATCTCCATTAGTCGTAAAGCCTTATCGGGTTATCTTGACGCCATCCTATTTTAAATTTAGGCGCTCTGACCAATTTTGTGGATTCTGCCGAGGACCGGCTGCGAGATTAGGATCGCAGATACGTCAGGCACGAAGTAAAGATGTAAAAAAAAAATGTAAATTATCTTGTAAATCCTCTTCTTTTCTTACGTATCTTGAGTAATGAAACTAAGTACTTTTCCACACTGCTACTTAGGACGACGAAGAGGTGATTAGTGCAGTGAATACCTTGCTCCATGGGATTGGTATTGACAGGGCATACACGCCTGAGTGAATCGCTGGAGGAAGGCAATAGAACTTGGAAAAATAGGATGAGTAGAGCCTCCTTTATTATCCGCAAATAAAGTCTCAGGTTCTTTACGTCATCCTGATAATGGCCATGCACCATTTGTAAAGTTTTGGTAACTTTTTCCGTTTGAAAAAAAATCTTTTTAAGGTAGTCCGAGCGAGATAGTTTTCTAGTCATGATAGAGACCATATTCGACATATACGTTTTAATTTCACATCTGTGAGGCACATGAATTAAATATTGCATTATAATTTGTGCAATAATATAGTTTTATATGACAGAAATAGTAAGTAGTTAAAAGAAAATGTCTTAATAAGTCTTTAATATGACTCATTTTTTTCGCGCGGGGCGTTTGAAACTTCTTCAAAACGGAAGGTTTTTTTTGCGATACCCATAAACCTATTGAGGTGACAATATGATTACTTTTCAAATATAGTTGAGTAAACATACAAACTACACGCTATTAGTTTTTGACGACAACTAAGTGTAAGAAATACCTCATTTTGTAAATAATGTCTCTCTGGAGTGCAGACACGTACAATCGTTTTCCTATGTAAAACGGCTGGTATTTTATGGAAAATATCTCGGAAAGTAATATGGTCAGGGGTTTAAGTAATTATTAAAATATCAGAAGAGTAGAAGTTATTTCCCTTTCTTCTTCCAAAATTGTATGGAACCCCATGAGATAATGCTCCAAATCAAGGTCTCTCAATGCTCCAAAAACAATAACGGTCAATATTTCCGTTCATGTCATGAAATATCATTCTTCCATTTGTAAAATTCATTTATTTTTAGAATAAATGTATTTTAGAAAAAAGCGGGCATTGCTATCTTGTGTACTAGGAGCAACTATTATATAACATTATTTAAGTTTTACTTATTTCCCGTATATTTCTATGGAGACATTACATGAATAAACGAAAGACAAAAGATGAATGAAATTTGGCCGTGGTATTCGGTCAGATCAAGACTATTGTAGTATACATCGTTCCACGATGTTAGTTTTTATGTAAATGGTGAACAGGTTTTTGTAATATATCCTGCAGAAATTATTACACAGGTTTCGTGACATCTTCAGCTAGATTTATGCTTGAATCGTATTGATAATATTCATCAAAAATGCACATATATATGCTTATTATGCCCACTTCTTACATGACCAATGGAAAAATACCTGAATTTCAATGCCCGTATTTATTTTGAAATGGTTATGGGAAAATAACTACAGAGTCGTCTAAGGTAAGTAAGAAGCATTCATTTTGATTAAAATGATGAGTTACTTAGTTTTCCACGAAACATATATTAAGTTCTTCCGACATCATCAGAGGCTTATGATGTCACGCAGCGATAACACCCGGGTCATAAGAACGTAACAATTCTTTCGTGGAACGCTATGTAGTTCATCATTTCATCATGAAGGAATCTCTCCAAGTTACAGCATACCTATAATTCTGGAGCATTCTTTTGTTTTAATGATAAATGACTGCCGACTTCCGAATTGAATATGTAAACCAAAACGCTAAAACCACCTTAAATCAAGCTCGTGATAAATGCATACCTAGTTCATTTTACAAAGTGGCCAGTAAATCCGTTCACTTGCGTTGCGGTACTATTTGCGTTAGTTGGAGGCGTCGTGGAAACAGTCACACTGTCGACTCACGAGTGGAATTTCGTCCCAAAATGCTGGCGTTAAGGTAGTTTGAGCGACAGAGAACCATAATCATTTTGGTGGCCATATTCGAATTACACGTTTTGATTTCTGCAGCTGTGGGAAGCATAAATAAAAGATTGAATTATTAATGCCGCAATAATATACTATATTATGGCTGAAATTCTAAGTAGTTAAATAAAAATAACCATACAAGTCTTTCACTTGACTCATTTTTTTCCGCGCGGTACGTTTGAAGCTCATTCACAACGGATGGTTTCTTGTGATACAGAAAAAATTACGGCGGTGACAATGTGATTTACTTTCAAAAATAGTTTAGGAAATATAAAAATTACACACTGTCAGTTTTTTGACGAGATTTCTGTGTCAGAAACTCCTCATTTAAAAAAATAATGTCTCTCTGTAGTAAAAAATGTATGTAGTGTATGTATAACGAGAAGGTAAAGGGGCGATTCTATTTTTTCCCATGTGAGATCCCACTTGGAGGATGGCGCTAGTATATGGGACCCTTATAAAGTAGGACTAGTTTCAGATATAGATCGCATACAGCGGAGGGCAGCTAGATTTGTTAAAAATTGTTATGATAAAAATAGTAGTGTTACAAAATTGTTCAGGGAATTAGGGTGGGAACCACTACCCGATCGAAGGGAGAAATATAGGTTAAACCTTTTGCGAGAGTTTGATGTAGACTGTTTTTTTGCCGGACGTTGAAAATATTTTGCTGGAGCCAAACTATTATGGTAGGAAGGATCACAGGAATAAGATTGAGGAAATGGACTGCAGAACCGATGGATTTGAGATGTCATTTTTTCCACGTACAATAAGGGACCATAATGGTTGTGATAGACCAGTTCTAGGATACTGACTACGTTAAATAGGTTTTTTCATTAGTGCTAAATATCTTAATATGAATTATAGATACTAAACTCGCATGCAATCTCCGGCATGATATACTCCTTCATGTCTTAGGTCCTTGAGGTGCTATTTATTTGTCGCATCAATAATGCTAACCGGTAGTTATATCTTGAGTAGCATGGTGCATGGTAGCATGTCCTTCTTCGTAACACTCCCCTAGTTTGTGGTCTGAATGCGTACCGCTGCCCTGACTGCTTTGGCCTGCGCCTGGCATTCGGGGGAACGCGCGCGGTTCTGATTGAACTGGGATGAGTGCTGCATGCCTGGTGTGGATTCACCCCGTGCCACACACCCTAGTGGAGGCTTGCACGGTATTTCGTAGATGTAGATGTATATAAGTACCATTTCCCATGGAAAGGATCTGGTATTTTTCGTCAAATACCTCGGAAAGTAGTTCGGTAAAGGGTTGATATTTTGATACCATTGTAAGGGCGGGATACTTTTCTTTAAAACAAGACCAACTTCATTGATTTATAGGTGAAATGATATTTTGCTCAAACTTCCTCAAAAATTCCAGCGAAGTGTTTTTCGCCGCGAAGATGAAGATTTTGCGCGCACTCTATCGAGCGAGGTATGAATTAGTGAGCAAGGTCGGAGGGGGGAACGTGAGAATGCAGGTGAAGGGGAAAAGGTGGCCGCCGGCATTCTTGCTCGTCTCCAGACGTTTTGAAAGTGGATAATGGATCTAAAACTCGTTACATTCGGCGATGCCCCACTCCCAGGGGAAAATTAAGGGCGGTTCGATTCGATGCCCGCGTTTCCCCGCGTCCGAATCGTTTGCTTCATTTTGTTTTCATCTTAGTCTCCAGGATATTGAGTGGGATTGGGATCCGAGCCACTTCGGAGTCATTGTTTTTCTTGTGACGACTTTCCGGTCCAGTTAAAAGAGTCTGTGGTTTAAAGACTTCGCAATACTGTTGTGCAATGAATTGTTTTAGGAAGCTCGACTTCTGCTGGATTTGAGCAGCTTGATTATAGCCGCTAATCCTGTGGGACAAACTTTAGGGAAGCTAATGAAGCTTATGATGAAATCAGGAGTTTTTTCTTTCCCTAGTAAGTGTTTTTAAAAATACAAGTGTTAAATGTTTATGCCTGCCTGCCGCTGTTTCCATAAAATTTTGCATAAGTGATTAAGAGAGATATATTTTTTTGGTTATAACTTAGATGTTTATTGCACAAACAAAATATATAAAAGAAATACCACATATAGAATTAATTTCACCGAGTGCACAGAATGAAATACGACTACTCGAACCAAAATCTGATTTGTAATAGGCGTTGGAAAAGTAATAATAGAAGTTCAAGTCAATGACAAGAGGAAATGTGTCGCAGTGTCCTTTGAAGGTTTGAATCATGATTGAGTTAGAATGAGAGAAGGATAAGCATCAAGCTGATTAAATTCTATCCTGAACTGCAGTTGTATATTTTTCTAAAAAACCGTTATACATCGAAGCGCCTTAAAAAATCATGCCTGATGTAAAGTTATGTTGACAAGTGTTGAAGCTTAAGCATCAAGCTGATTAAATTCTACCCTGAACTGCAGTTGTATATTTTTCTAAAAAAAACCGTTTGTAGATCGAAGCGCCTTAAAAACTCATGCCTGATGTAAAGTAATGTCGACTAGAGTTTCACATCCCTGGTCATTTTGAGGAGGAATCAAGCTTTTATAAATTTAAGAAACGTGCGCGGAGCTGTTCTCAAAGAAGATAGGACTAAAAACCAGGAAACAGTAAGTTAAAACATTCGTGTGGAACATGGATCATTTGAAAAGTTGACCAGAAAAGACTAGAAGCCTTCGAAACCTTATGTTGGAGGAGGATCCTGAAGATAAAATGGACGGACAAAACAAGAAATGATGAAGTGTACAGAAGAGTAGAAGAGGAAAGGAGCATATGGAACACCGTACAGAGAAGGAGAACAAGGTGGATTGGGCTCCCCCTGAGACACAGCGGGTTTGTGAAGAACATAATTGAAGGTAAAGAGAGGGAAAAATCCCCAGAGAAAGACCCAGGAATAAGTAAATGGACCAAATAAAGAGGAAGTATATAGAAATTGATAACCAGGAGGTAAGGGAACTAGCATAAAATCGGGAAGGGTGGAGGGTTGCAGTCAACTAATCTTTTACATCTATATACTACCCTGCAAGCCGCCGCCTGGGCGTGTGGCCGTGGATGTTAACTCACCAGCCATTGCAAGATGTAAGGTTTTGGCAGGTGTAATGGTGACGTGTATTATGGGAGAGTATTTAGTGGAGCTCAATTTTTTATTTCGATCGCTGACTGTGCGCGAGAGGAACGAGTTTTTGTACCCGTCTGTTCGGCAATGTACCTCTCATAATTTTATCGCTTCCGTCAGACCTAGATGTGTAGTGAGGCGTCATGATATAATTCTCTATGTCGCTCTGAAACACAACAGTTCTGAAATTTTCAAGCAACCTAAGCCTAGCGTGTGGCCTCCTGGTTTCTAGTGGCTCCCACCATAATCCCTTTAAAATTTGTGAGACACTATATGTTCGCTCGTAGCAGCTTTTAGCGAAGCGTGCTGCTTTTATTTTTTATTTTATCAATTTTTTTGCCCAAATGCTCCCGGCGTATTCGAGGTTTGGCCTAATCAGAGCAAAGTAGCACCTCTCTTTTACTTTCTCATCCGAGGACCTTCCTATTATACGCTGAATGTTGTGCTTCCGCATACGTTTTGAATGTGTGTTCCCCACGATACTTCAAAGTTAAGGTGATTCCAAGATGTTTTACAACATCTGAAGATTTTATGTTTACTCCACCCACAGTATTGGTACTGCGTTTGTGTGATGACTTTCGCTGGAAGTGCACTGTGGTGCATTTGCTGATATGTAATTCTAGAGCCCACTCCTGACACCACGAATGAACGTTGTTAAGGTCCGATGACAGAACTTCAAAGACAGCGTCTTCGCTCTTTTCACGGTAGATAACTGTTCTGTCTGCAAATAATCATAATTTACCGCTAACTCGAGAACGTAGGTCAATATTATAAATAATGCATGTTATTTTCATGGTATGACATATGTACATAATCCTCATTTAGACGATAGATTCCTGGGAGGATTGAACGACAAATGAAAAAATGATGTACACGCGGACTCCCTTCTTGAATTTACATTCCTGCCCTCTTGCCCTCAGCGGCTGCTGGACCAGCGGCGTGGAATCAAATCCATTCCGCGAGTCGAACTGTTTAACCAGCGAACAAAGCAATGCGACCCGGGAGTTTGAATGGGCGCTGGGCGCAGCGCTGCGGCTCGACGGTAATCGTGTTACATAACCGCGCATCGGAGAGCGGAGGAGGGGGAGGACTCGGAAGAGAGGCTCGGTAGGAGAATGGGGGAGGAAGGGGTGTGGGTAACTGTGAAGGGGTGGGGGGGGATAAGAGGGAGAGGGAGGGGTGAGGAACGGAAAGGACAGCGAGGCATTCCACCGGGTCGGGAAAACGCGGTCAGCGGCGGGAAGGGAGGCGAGTGGAAAGGCGAAAGGCTAGTGTCATTGTTTACGTAGGAAGCACGTCGCTAGGGAGATGACAAATGACTCGTGATACGCGTAGCCAAACACATTGGCGGTGGCATTTTCGGGCGCATAGGCTGAGAGAGAGGCTTTGAAATGCAAGTTGTCCGCGTTTTTTTTTCACGACTAATCGCGTTTATTTTTCGAAGAATAATCGCGTGCATATGATTTAAAATCATCCTTTTTTATAAATGATGACGCTAGTGTCGAAGGCCCGAGAACATCAACTATTTGGGGTAAAATTTTGAGAAAAAAGTGATGAGACAAAGGTTAACGGCTGGGTAAACAAATTTTCGAGGAATATACTGTTCGGTGTTTATTTTATAATCGCCGCTGAATGCGGAAGTGTCGGACAACGATTTATATTTGAATACATACCCGAAAAAAATCGTTTTTATCTTCTAATCAATTACGGCAAAACAGTGTTTTGACACTTGTCGATTTACTTTGTAGCTTACTTGTGCCTCTCAATACCGGATCTTCACTAAAAACTTGTGACTCTCAATACCGGATCTTCACTTCACTCTGGTATTCCCATATTTTGACTATTGTTCAATCATTTTCTCAGATGTTAACTCAGAACTGTGCATTAAGCTGCAGCGTCTTCAAAACTCCTGTCTGCGTTTTGTTTTCAACATCCGCTATGATGAACACGTCACGCCTTATTACGAAAAAATTTAATGGCTGAAATTGGATAGACGCCGAAAACTGCAAAAGGCTTTATACGTGTTCAAGGTCCTGAAATCCAAAAACCCCACCTATTTGTATGAAAATTTTATATGTAATGTAGATACAGGAAAAAGATCAACTCGTGTCACTGAGTTATTCTTAGTCCCTAAATTCCATACCTTATTATTTGAGCACTCTTTCCTAATTTCCTCCTGCAAGTAATGGAATTGTTTACCTGTTAGAACCTCTATGACAATTTCGATGTTCAAGAGAAACATGACTGATTACCTATGTAAATTTGGTTAGATTTTTGTAATCTTTTATGTTATGGCATGCATTTATTTCTTTTCTATGTTCCAGGGGACTTAAAGTCCCAGAACAATAAAGACTATTTTCTATTCTATTCTATTCTAAAAAGGGGCCAGGCTCCTCATGACGAGGACTATTACTTTCTTGGCTAGATTTGACTGCAAGGTAACGCTCTAGCGATGACCCTGGGTTAGGACTTGAACTGGTGTATTCACTCTGCATAGCGGAAGACTACATTAGGGGCGCGGAGCATCAGTGGCTGACCGTTTCTCATCATTTTAATACACGTATTTGTAAAAGTAAAAATTCCTGGGATAACTCTTTGGCCTCGTTCTAAGCTTAGAGTCGATTTCTATGTTCATAAATCAATCGATAGAGACAGATTCGCACCCGTTTCCGAGATTATCATCAGTTTGGTGACTTGAATCAAATGAGAGTTTCAAGTCAATCAACCTTATCAACGGACAACATACTCTGGAAATAGACGAAAGTTTTGCATCGTGAACTACGAAAACCGAGCGAAAGCCTTCGCCATAGCGTCATGAACTACTGTACCTTGAGTACTCAATCAAACTTCAGCCTTCTTTAAAAAAAAAATTCGTTAACTGCTGTCGGCTCTGAGAGGACACGAGAAGAAAATGTTGGTGAAAACCTTAATATGGAGCGTGGCGCTGCATGGGTCGGACACTTGGTCATTGCGAAGGGATGATCGACGCAGACTTCTACATCTATTCCGTTGTCTCGGGCGTGACTTCGTGGAATTTGCTCAACATTGTAAATGAAAAGTATGACTTAGTTATTCCACATAGATTTATTGACAGGACGACCTAGGTTTCTGCTTGTAATACTGTACCTGATGATGATGAGCTTCGTCGAAACCTAGGTCGTACTATCAATAAATTTAGCTCATTTTTTGTTGGCATTTACCTGTGGGAGTGACGTTTCTAGTTCCTTAAATTGTGGATGAGGCGTCAAGGCCAGAATTCGTGCACTGGAATGGCCCTCGGCCTACCAATTTGTCCCTTGACCTTAATTGCAAAAAGCGAGGAAACTTTTGGCTCGGATTTAGCTCCCCGGCGTATGCCACAAGGTCTCTAAAAGCCTCGGTATGCCTAACGAAATCGCAGGCATTAAATGCGAAATGTAACTGTTGTGCGGAATGGCTGCGTAATTTGTCATAAAAACTGGGCAGTTTACAGCCATAAAATAGGTACGTTATTGGAAAAATGCCAACTTTTTTTATTGCCACGAGTTCCTTTTTTTCTTAGTTACGTTCATTCATGGGAAAACTTGTTCCGGAAAAAATACCTTAATATTCTCGCGATTTGAAACTAAAAAGCTTGTGTTAAAGCATTTCTTAATCGCTCATTGTCACGCCGGGAACAATTGTCTTGATCAGATAGATGGTTTCTATAGAATTTTCACCCTTTATTTTGCTCTCATCGTGACCTGAGTTGTTAGATTATTCGAATTCACCATGTATTTATCTAAAGTCGTGGTGGGTATGGGGTGATTTCTTTTAAGGTAGCCATTAATTAGCTGATTCAATATTATTCCCTTAAAACTAGATACTCGATGGTGAATACCTGTTAAGCATTTTCGTGATATCATCATATAATAGTGAATTGGTGGATAGAGCACTCTATTTTTCTACATAGATTTTGCATGTTTGTTTCCTCTTCTGGAAACACCTATTTTGTAAAAATCGGTATGAATTTTTGCGATCTAAAGTTGTGCTGCTGGTGATGCCTGGCTGATTCATTTCGAAAAAAATACTGAACTTCGTCGGTTTACAAATTTGAAAAACCTAATTCTAAAAATCCTGTCTCGTAGAATGTAAAAAAATAATAAGCAAGAGTTTCCGATAATTTGTTCGTTAAAAAAACAATGGATCGAATCATTGTAAATGGTGAGTTTTTTGGGAGTTTACTATGTGGATTGCGGCATTATTAATGAAAATGATAATACTTTTATATAGTTCACAGTTTAAATAAAGTGTGGGGTATATTTGGTGTTTTAATTTGATTGGTAAATTCATTTTTTCAGATCTTTGATTTGATCACTAATAATTCGAGATTAAATGTATTTTTAACAATCATAACATCAAGGTCGGCCAATAACGATAGTATTCTTCCTTCGATACACATCTTCGCAACGTAAAAAGTCCGCCATTAATGAGCTTATTTTGGTATAGTTCCCATTAGCACAGCATAAGTTGTTCCACGTTTTTGTTGATTTTGCAGTGCATTTGCATTCGAAAGGAAGACTTGGCGCCACATAATCACGGATTTCTTCGGGTGTACTACCGCGGTATAAGTTCATTAAGCACATTAATGGCGGCCGCGTGGTGAAAATGGTTGCTAAGACCCTAATCGATGGAGATTTGGATGTATCAATTTGAATGACCCTGTCATACCATGAGTTTGTAGTGTAGGCAGCGCGGAATGAAGAGAAGTAGTTTCTGCTTAGAGTATAGATGTTTATTGCGTTCCTCGTACAGACTGAATTTTAGTGGCAGGAGACGCGGCTTTTATATAGGTGAAGAAGCGTGTAGATTTCCACCCCAGAACAGAAGAGAATATTTCTAGAAGTTACCGAGAAACATTAGAAAAAATATTCGCCGGCTCTGAGGCCCGAACACTGTATGCCCCCTTGCGAGGCGAGCGCGGATCCCCTGGGTCAAAGCGGCAGTTGTCGTGGCGATACTCCGCGTATCGCCACAAGTTTATCGTACCATCTATTGTGGAACGAATACAACATCCATGCCAGAGGATCTGTTTGGGAATCTGCGACCTTTGTCTTCTGGCCGATGCGTTGCCAACCTGACTACCTCAGCCATCGCAGCTCCATCTTGAATACATCAAGCTCTCAGGCAAAGGAGTGGATTTAATGTGAGCTTTCACAAATTCCATATCATCTCTTGGAGAAGCGACCTTGCGTTTAACAACCGAGAGCCGTGGCCAAGCTATCGAAGCAGTGTGATTCCGTGACATATTTTCTGGAGATTGAAGAAGAGAAGAGGGGTTTATGAGAAGCAAATTGAGGCTATAGGGAAGCTTTCAGAATCTTAAATTAATAACTCCGGTTTTGGTTTTGAAATTCGCGGATCAAGTGTGAAGAAGGTGATTTATGCCCTTCACTTACGTACAACTACGAGATTTGGTGAAGTGTTATGTATTAACATTTCTTCGAACCGGTATATTCTTGTTTCTCTGGCGGTAATTCAGGCTTTGGATGGTCGGATTCATTGGCTCATAAAAAAGCGGATTTGTTTTATAATGAATGATTGTCCATTATTTGCACTTCAGATTTCCTCAGAGGAAATTTTGGACATAAATTCCATTGGGAAACAAAACTTTTTCCATTGATTATTTAAGTTTCCACCGCAAAGTCCATTTCAAAGCGCATTATCCTATCCAGCAGGAGAACAGTCATAGGTATAATAGAGGTTTAAATTATAGTTGGAATCTTATATTTACCCATTTTTTTATTAACAAATTATTAATTAATTGCCATAATCTAGTTCAATAGAATATGTCACCTAGGTTTCATGACTTTACTCAACAAAGTGTTTCTATATGTTTTTCTTCGGAGGTAGGTTACGTAATCCCTTGATCTTACGCCAAATGTAGTCCCTGCGCGCTGTCGTGTGATGGAAAAGATCATGAAAAGACAACTTAGGCCTTAATGACATACGTAGGACTACAGTATTGAATCACTACTTTTCATTTTCAATCGATGGTCTTGGAATACTGGGATGATTATCAATGAAAACTATAGGGAAATTAATTGTACAAAATAGTTTAAATTTGCAAATATTAAGAACAGCTCACAATTAGAAACGAAATAAGTAGGAGAGTGGCTCCTTTTTGGAAAAATCAACAGCCTGAAGATATTATAAAATGGAGGGAGATTGCCCATGATTAGCCGAAACAGTTGAAGTCACTTTGGTATTTGGAAGAACAACAGAAGATACGGCCGATGAGAACTGTATTTTTCCAGACTATCGCATCTGTCGAATATTGCTCTAAACACCGTAGTGAGACTAAAAATGCTTGGTTTTATTATCCAACGTCCTGGTGAAACGTTTTCCCGAATTTTAAAACCGAAGTTGATTGATTCTCCCATGGATAACGCTTGAGTCATTTAACTGGCAGTGAGAATGAGTACAAGGTAAAAAAAACTCGAATTTTCAGCTTACATATTTTCAATGAAAACGATAGGTTATCTTGCGGTTAACGTTAACCAGACATTGTGAAAGCGGGGCTGAGAGTTTTCTCTTTTGTGGTTCCATACCCAGCCGGTTTTCCGTGAGTTTTGGAGCTTATAACTTCGAGGCTTTATCTTCGGCCAAATCCTCCTAAATGACGTTGGAAGCGCAGTAACTAGCCATGGGTAAATTATTGTGTAACTAAGAGTGAATGAGTCATCGGTAATTCCAGTAAAGCGGATTTAATATACCTGTGGATAGCGTGAACTACTTTTATGAGCACCGTCATGTATATATGCCAAAAAGGAAAACTTCCGGAGATGTACACACATCAGAGTAGAGAAGCGTAAAAGAATTATTGTCTTATTGTTCTTCCATGAGTGAACTTTTCCTACGAATTCACGGTGCCAACAATGGACAAAATTTTTAAATCATTTCTTTCAAAGCCTTGAAGGAAATTTCGTGTCACAACATCGATTATGGCTTGGATAAACGTCGTTTCTTGAGTAAAAATAGATATTTTCCAATCGCTGCGAAATGCGCTGATGATACAGTACGCAGTCACGCCTACGGGTGCCGTGATATGGTGAAATTTGTCTGTTCAGAAAATAATTTCGATGTCTACCAAGGAGAAGAAAAGGGTGGAAGCATTTGAAATGTGGTGCTACAGAAGAATGATGAAAATTAAGTGGATGGACCGAGTGAGTAACGAGGAAGTCCTCAGGAGAGTTGAGGAAAAGAGAATTCTTCTGAAAACCCTAAGAGGAGGACGGGACAACTTTATCGGCCACAGCATGGGACGTGATGGCCTGATGAAGACAATCGTGGAGGGACAGGTCAACTGGAAGAGTGGCATAGGAAGGCCTCGTTTGAGATTTATAGAAAAAGTGATGAAGGATATGAAAGAGAATAAATGCGAAAATATGAAGAGATTAGTTGATGGAAGAACCAAGTGGAGGGCTGCGCCAAACCAATCCTAGAATTTTTGACGGATGATGATGATAAAAATCATTTTATTTGATCAGGATTCGACCACAGATCTTTCACTTGCGAATCAGGTGTCTTGGCCAGCTACACCATCAAAAAGTCTTAACTCAAGGCAAATTTCATCCGTAACTTATGTGTACAAGGTGTTCCCGTCTCAAGTCCACACGTCTCCTGTGCTTCAGCAAATTGAATAAAAATAAATCCCCTTTCGTTGTTTGTCTTAAATTAAGATGGGTCGGAGGTGTAACTTATCACTCACTCACCTGACTTACAATAGAGAGTTCCGGGTTTGAATCAAGAGAAAAACATTTCATTATAATACAAGAGAGAAACATTTTTATCAGGTTAAATAAAGCTAATATTAGGAGCGTCTGAAGAAATTACAACTTGGCTGTTTCCACATGAGGTTTTATTGTTACCGACCATGGTTTCGTTACAGAGTAACATTATCAAGGTGACTCTGTAACGAAACCATGATTGGTAACAATAAAACCTCATGTGGAAACAGCCAAGTTGTAATTTCTTTAGACGCTCCTACTATGAAGGATTTCCACGAAGTCACGCCCGCTACCATTACTTATATTAAAGCTAATATATCATTATATAAAAGATCATTTGTGTATTTAGGGCCTAAAATCTATAACTTGTCACGACATGATATAATACAAGTAAACTATTGTTGCGGGTTTCTCGAAAGGATAATGAAATGGTCGTTGGAAAAAAAGAGGGAGTAGACGCGTATTTGTGTTGAACTAATTTCTGCTTCGTTTGTTTTCTAAAAAAGTTCATTACTGTTTTTGCTTGTCATTTTATTTATTTATTTTTTTCTCCAAAACCTATGTCTTATGTTGCGAGGTTCTGTCTTATTGTCCACACGTGACAGAGAGGTTAGCGGTGTCACCTCACAAGAATCCCTCGTAGGAACCTAAAAAAGCTCCTTTTATGTAAATTATATGTTTGAAATGCTGTTTGTAGTTAGTGATTCTCTGTTTTTTTGTACTTTGTAATATTCTGGAGCAATAAATTTTAATTTCCATCACGGTCAAGTGGGTTGATTTTTTACGGCAATTTATGTCCTTTTACATTATAAAACATTTTGTTTACTCGAAATTGATCAATTCAGAGCTTCCCTCTACTGAAGTTGATATCTCTTAGATTCTTCATTTGCAAGCTCTGACTCGAATTGGGAAATGAAATAGAGTAAACATTTGCGATTCCGACGCGTATGAATGACGCGCGATAAATTTAGCAGGAAAATAATTTGGGAAATAGAAAGGAGTACAGGTTAAGGAAAGTGCAGGTGCAAACATGTAAATTGGTTGGTTATTTGAGAAGGGGCCGGTAAACTGAGATCGTTTGCGTCATTGAAGACAGGTGTACAGGCAGGCCAAGGAAAAACAATCTCCTCTGCCGAGATTTAAACTCTGGCCGGCCGTTTGGTAGGTCAGAACTTTAGCCACCACACCACACACAAACCCGTGGAGCAACTTCATAAATAACGGGGGAAATAAATTAAAAAAAGAGCGTTCATGAGGTATTTTTGAAAATTTAATACGCCTAAATTATTAACTTCAAACAGCTGCTGTATTCAAAGAAGACAGGACTGCAAACCAGGAAACAGTGTGTGAAAACATTCGTGTGGCGCTCAATGGATCGGAAGCATGGACCATTGGAAAAGCTGACCAAAAAGACTAGAAGCCTTCAAAAGCTGGTGATGGAGGAGGATACTGAAGATAAAATGGACGGAGAAATAAGAAATGATGAAGTGTACACAAGATTATAAGAGGAAAGAAGAACCACTTGGGACACCATGGAGAAAAAAGGAGCAAGATGGATTGGACACACCCTGAGACACAATTGTTTTGTGAAGACCATATGAAGGCAAGATAGAGGGAATAGTCTCCAGAGGAAGACCCAGGACTAAGTTCATGAACCAAATAAAAAGCAAAGTACATAGGGAGAGATACCTGGAGGTAAGGGAACTAGCATTAGATAGGGAAGGGTGGAGGGCTGAAGTCAACCAATTTTATAATTGAACGACCAATGATGAGGTTTTGGTAGCGCAAACCTCTGAAGAACGTGTCCTTTGTATGAATTTAGCCAAAGTTCAGATTTAGTATAATATATTTGACTCCTTTAGTTGATATGCGTGTTATCAAGGGGTGAACGTACCAATTTTGATTTTCTTCCCAAGGGAATATTAAACCAGAGTTATCAAATCGGATCTTAGAAGGTCACCTCTTCTATCAAACTCCATTGCACTTGGAGGAAAATTATCTAAGCTAATGCATTTTGGCTGTAAAATAGAGACATGAAATGTCCAAGTGAAAGAAAAGTATAGTATCAGTTTTGCATGATAAAGTGTTGAAATCAGCTGTTAAAACTTTGTCTATTAATATGTTGACATCCAAGAAAGACATGGATTTGCATTAGAAACATATAAATATTGAATACATTACCGAATAAATTTTACATAAATTAATACTGAATAAATTAGCAATCAATTATGTAATTATAACTGTTTGCACATATAAACGAATGATGGTGTCCACCTGCTGAAGTATGTTGATTGCCAAAGCAGGCATATCGTTAAAATAGGACTGGACAATTGCGGATGGAATTGAAGAAGAAAAGTCTTTCATGAACCAAGACTTGAGTTTGCGCGACATTTGCGCGAAGAAAGACGTTATAGTGATTTTAACGTGTTTATACTTTTTAGGACTATAGAATTTTAGCGAATTTTTTTAATGAAATTTTGAAAATGCATATTACTCCTCTCTGAATATTATATATAATGATCATGTATTAATTCTGAATCACCTCTTTTGAAGAAATCTTCCTCTCTCCGAATTTCATAATCTTCATATTATCTATATCATCTACATCTACAAATTACCCTGGGAGCTGCCGCATGGGCGTGTGGTAGAGGGTGTTAGGACACCAGCCGTGTAATTATGTCAGAGATAAGGTTTTTGGAGATGAAATGATGACGTGTAATATGGGAGTGTATTTAATGGAGCTCAATTTTTATTATGGTCGCTTATTGTGCTAAAAAATCTTAAGATTGAACGAGCAGTGATGATTACTACAAAGCAAATTTTTCAATCAGAAGAACGAAATGTTGCGATGCTATTTGTAATACCGTTACTCTCATTCTATTGCATGAAAATCGATTGAAAACCTTGCAGTGTTGGCTGATTACTGACATATTTAGAACTTGTTTCACGTTGTAATCAATGGTTTGTCGGTTGACTATTTGCACCATAGAGGTCAGTTGTCTAGAATCATTGGGTAATGGAGGGAGAGTGGAGAGAAACCCGACGTTGGCACTAGCCTGATCTTAAATCAGGCGCCTAGGAGACAACGGTTTAACGTCTCATCCGAAAGATGGAGTTCTGCACTTGGGGTGCCCTCCACAATACACCCAAGTAGGCATAGGGTTTCGCCTGAAAAACGTCCACCTCCGCCAAATTATTAACCCTGGCCATCCGTATGGTAAGCTATTCGTATGTATTAATTCATAAAATACAAATAAAAGCTGCACGCTTCGTTAAAAACTTCTGCAAGTGAACATACCTTGTTTCAAAGCTTTTAAAGGGATTAAGGTGGGAGCCCCTAGAGACCCGGAGGCTGTATGCTAGGCATAGCTTTCTTGAGAAATTCAGAACTGATGTGTTTCAGAGCGACTCAGATTATTATCATGGCACCTCACCATATCTCTAGGTCTGACAGAAGTTGCAAAATAGGAGAGATACATTCCTATTAACAGATAGGTACAAAAAATTCGGTCTTTCCGCGTACAATAAGCGACCAAAATAAAAACTGATCTCCACTCAATACACTCCCCTAATACAAGTCACCATTTCATCTCCCAAAACCTTATCCCTTACATCTTTACATGGCTGGTGAACTAACACCCCCTGCCACACGCCCAAGTGATGGCTCGATGGGTAGTATGTAGACGTAAATATTGATGTAAGCCGCTCTCTAACCACCACTCGGACCCGATCACCATAATTAATGACATTATCATTGCAGTTATCATCAAGGGTCTATTAATCCGCATTATCTATTCTGCCGGAAGATATATAGAATACGCGTACGTCCAATGCACGGAGGCTTTTCTAGGAATGTACAACGGACGCAGCTGTCATTTAACAGCCAATTGCAATCAGCCGTGTGTTGTCATTAGCTCCCCCGACTCGACAGAGGGAAAATTCTCATCACGCTTTTATCCGGCTTGCGTGGCTCATCCGTTGCACCACTTTTCCCGCTCCCGACTCAATACGTCTTGGGCAACTCATTATCTTGACGGCGCGGCGCCCGAGTGAACAAAAGTGTCCATCCCTCTTGTTATGCCATCGCTCGCTTCCGTGGGCATTCCTGACTTTCTCACAACCCTTTCTCGTCTTCTCCCAGTCGAAGGCGGAAGGATTCTAAAAAAAAAAAAAACTTTTCGTTTGATACGCGGAATCCCACGGCCGGAGCAAACATTTCGACGTGTTCCCAGCTTGCGTTCCTACTCGAGGGTTGCGCCTGTATAATTCGATCAGCACTTCCCGCGTGGGAAAAATGCGATCAGAATGGCCGTTTAACACTAGGACGCCCGGAATTTTCAACGTCATTCAACGCCCAAAGCGGGTCATTTTGACCCACTGTAATTAATGAAATTATCCCTCACTTTGCACTATTAAGTTTACTTTTTACAATTTTTACTACAAACTGTCACTCTTTTTCTTCACATCCATCGATTATTTCACTTTATAACTTTCATAACTTTGACAATATTGATGATTTATTGATATATAAACTTACGACATGTGAGTCACTCTGTGGAACAAAGAGGAAAACTGAATTTGTATTATCCACTTGTCATTCGGAGAGAAAAAGTAGAGCTGATGGCAACAAAGTGAGCATAGTCCATATGTCAGTAAGGAGTAATATTGTATTCTCTGCACTCTAAAGTAGTGATAAACTACACTGTGCACTGCCAACAAATAAGTTACTAAATATGCCATGAATCGACCGGACGAAAAATGAGAAAGGTGGGGATACGAAGTGGAAAGAAGGAATATGAGAATATTTTTGAAAGGTGATCCAGGCATGGAAGGTAACCAAATGAGGAAGATAGGACAAAGTGGGACGGACAACATGTGCAGCAGAATAGCTAATAAACACTAATAAAAAAGAAGTTTTGGTGATGCTACAAAGTGCAAATACATATCGGGGTCAAAATGACCCGTGTGGGCGTTCTAGGTAAATTCTAAAAAAAAAACTAATGCACGGATTACTCCAGGAAGGTGAAAATTTTTGGACATAAAGGCAGGTTAAAATAAATAAAATTCACGGGGGAAAATCCTGCTCTCATTGAAAACGAAATAAAAAAATGAATTTAAAATCACGTTTGGGTCAAAATGACCCGCCTGGGCATTCTAGTGTTAAGGAGACTCCCTCGCTACTATACGAGTCAGAACTAGTGTTGTATTTTACCATATCCTTTGTATTGCTTGAAAAAATATTACTTTCACTGCGGACGTACTTAAACTATTAGAAAAAAATATTAAGATACCAAATGTGCATATTATTGGGTGGTTATATTTTTGAATAACACTTTCACCTGCCGAATTAATGAACTTGCGCATTTATCATAAAAAACGCCTTTTGTTTTTTTATCCAAACGATTAATTTAATAAAACCGACACCGCAAATGTGCGATCACCTGGGTGAGAATTCAATCAGGTGACAAGATTGTTGGTTGGAAGTGAGGAATTAATAGGCAGGGCATAATGCGAGGCGAAGGTAAAAGGTTGCGTCAATCGGTGGCGTGTTTTTAAAAAAAGGTGCGTAAGTAATTACTTTGAAGTACAGATAAGGCGGGCAGGGGCCTGTTTAAGTACGTCCAACTAAAGCCGTAGGTGAGAACTTACGTCTTTTGACTACAGCTCCCGTGGTTATATTATAAAATCTTAAAACCCAAAATCAATCGATATCTAAATTTTATCGTAATCCAGTTTTTGTTGGATATTCCGCTTCTTGTAAACAATTTTTCTTAGAAATAGGAATACTATAAGGAAGGGAAAGAATCTTATTTTGAGTATTAAGTAATTGATTTTTTTTCGTGCGGTGCGTTAAATACTCCTTCACAATAGAAGGTTCTGTTTTTGCGATCCCGAGAAAATTACTGTGGTGACATGTATTATTTTCAAAAATGGTTGAGAAGACATACAAAGCACTTGCATTTAATTTTTTGGTGAGATCAAGCTGTTAAAAAATGCCACATTTATGTTATGGTCTCTCTGGAGTGCATACTCGTTCCATTATCTATGTAGAAGAGCTGATATTTTTCGACAACAGTCTCCGAAAGTAGTTCATTAAAGGTCTGATATTATTGTATTCTTGGAAGGGTGGGATATTTTTCTTTAAAATGTGACCAAATTCATTAATTTATCGGTGAAATGATATTTCGCTCAAACTACCTAAAGCGTTCCGATGAAATTGATATCAACACCTGTAGCACGCGTTTATGTGATTCAGCTCTGTAAGAGTCGCACTGTAACGCTCAATTTTGTTTGAACGAGATGTCATTTCTTCTAGAAATAATTGAATTCATCTATTTTATAGGAAAACATCTCACCCTTCCAAAGACACCGACATACCAGCAACTTACCGCACTTCTTTTCGAGACATTTTTCCAAAAAAATACCTGCATTTATCGTAGGTGTAGGCACTCCAGAGAGACATTATTGAAAAAAATGATGAATTTATAACGATTAGATCTGGCCAAAATATTGACAGTATGTAATTTTTCTGTTTTCCCGATAATTTTTTAAAATAAATCATATAACCACCGCAGTAATTTTTTTAACATACAAAATTCTTCCGTTTTGAATGCGTTCTGAACGCTCTGCGTGAAAAAATGATGCAAGTTAACCCTTTGACTGCGGCATGACGTGATATCACGTCATGATTTTTTTACGCTGGTGCTAATGACGTGATATCACGTCAAGGGTATCGTGAGTGTTCCAGTTTTCACTAGGGGGCGTAGTGAAAGTTCCCTAGTGAAAGATGGAACACTCACGGGACCCTTGACGTGATATCACGTCATCAACATCACCGTAAATACAACCATGACGTGACATCACGTCATGCTGCAATCAAAGAGTTAATGATTTAAATATATATTTTTATATGAGTACTGAGAATTTCAGGCACATACAAGTATATTATTGCGTTATTAATAAAACAATGTTTAAATCATGCTTCATAAAGCTGCTGCAATCAAAACGTAAGATTTGAACATAGACTCCATGACGACTTGAGAAATATCTCGCTCTAACTACCTCAACACTAAATGGTATGTTGACGTTTGGTGGAATTCATTGTTTTGTTTGGGACAGGAAACGTCTTCTAAAATTATTGCGACATAAAATGTAATATAAAACAAATTGACGGCCATAAATGAGAACAAAGAGAAGCGAAACACCAGCGTTGAAACCATCGCCTGTTATGCTCAGGGCAGGGTCCTTCCGCGCTGCGACTGCCTTCAGTTGTTATCTTTCCTGTATCGAGGGCACGTTTGCAAGTGATTGGTTGGTACGTGCTCGGAGAAAATGCTTGCCTAACCCCCTCAAAAATACATTTATTTAGGAAAGTACATCTACATTCATCATTTGTTAATATCCTAGTCATTTCATGTACGAACGATGGTAGTCTCACGGGTGTTATCTACATAATTGGATAAAATTCGTCATGAAATAACTATTTGCATTGACCAGGATTCGAACCTAGTTCTCCCAATCTCTGGTCATGTGTGTTACCCAGTTCAGAAATTGGGAGATCCGGGTTCGAATCCTGGTCAAGGCAAATGATTGAATGTGGCGAATTTCATTCCTCAGTCTCAATACTTGTATTTACCTGTTTTAATGCAATTTTATGCAATTATGAATGATTAAAACTGACTGGGCGGAGGGAGTCACCAATGATAAGATTCCTACGGAGAGTTGGAGAGAAATTGAGCATTATAAAATCCTAGTGCAAAAGCAGAGACAGACTAATTGGGCCCATATTTGGACACAGCAGCTCATTGACAATAAATTTGAAGAAGAAATTAATGATAAAATTTTCAGTGTAAGACCAAGAATGCAAAATGCATCAGGCCAACCATGCAGAATGTCAGAGTGAATAATTATGTAGGAATGAAGCGGCTCGCGGAGAGGAGGTTGGGGAGCTACAGCGAACAACTCTTCGGATTAATGACAACTGATGGCGATACTACGTTGCAAACTGCCAGTGCGTGTGGCAGGGAGTGTTTCGACCCCACCATTGAAAAGGGTAGGGAATAGGGAAAAACTAACTAAACCTGTTTGACGATGGAGCGTTTTGGTTTCTCGCCCATTAATTTTGCTGTAGTCATTTGTTTTGCGTGGAAAGATGGAATTTTTGTAACTATCTATCATTTCGGTGTTGTACCTATCACTTTTTCTTCGTCGCATTAATCAATTCTAGAGAAGTAGGAAGATTTCCTTAAATAATTAGTACTTGGTGCATATAGGAACAAAATATTTATAAGTTAAAAATTGCTACGACTGAACATACAGTGTTTTACAACTTTTAGAGGGATTAAGATGGGAGCCCCTAGAGAGATGGAGGCTACACGCTAGGCATAGCTTTCTTAAGAAATTCAGAACTGGTGTGTATCAGAGCGACTCCGAATATTATCATGATGCCTCACTACATCTCTAAGTCTGACAGAAGGGATAAAATAGGAGGGATAAATGCCTATTAACATATAATTGTTCTTTACGCGCAAAATAAGCGACCACAATAAAAAATTAGCTCCACTGAGCACATTGCCATAATACACGTCACCATAATACACCCTCCAAAACCTTATTCCTTACATTTTTACTCGGCTGGTGTCCTAACACCCCCTGCCACACGCCCACGAATTATAGGGTAGTATGTAGATGTAGATGTAGAAATATTAACGCACTTTAGAGAACATAGATGACGATTTAGATGAAAAATGTGTGCCGGCGGGATGTTCGACAATCTACCATTGAGAAGGTTTATGTGTTAAAGGAATGTCCACTGCCGATTAGTTTGTGCATATTCATCGCGTTCGATCAAAGTTCATGTTACGAAGATTATATTCACGCCAAGGATTAATTAAGTAATAATTTCTATTTTTGACGCCTATACTGTTATCAACATGAAGTCAACAATAGCGCATGTAATTAATGACGTTCTCTTCTTCTCAAACACGCTCCAGCGAACATTAAACAATGGACCAGGTGCATGTTTTTTTGAAAATGTTTTATTTAATTGATATGTAACGCAAATAACGCTCGAATAAAAAAATTCATGTTTTTTGTGAGGTATTTTCGCCGATAAAACGACTTACAAAGAGTTAACTTTCGCAAATTTTACTTTATTTTTTTTCGCAAAATTTTAAATTTAAAAAAATTTTATACAGGTCATTTCACTTGCCCACCGAAAGTAATGTAATACCAGCTGAAGTAGTATAAGGTGGCTATTTTTTACTTTAAACTTGCGAAAAACCAAGTGTTCACACATGAGAAAAAAGTTTTTACGCGCCAAAAAAGGTGACATTTTTTGCTAATAAACATTGTTTTTATAACCTAAATACTCGTATTAGACTATAGATTACATCTCAGCTTCAGAAATTCCTTATTGCATCAGATAATATATCTCTTGAGATCGAGGCTGTAGCATATCCCATGGAAAATGGCTGATTTATTTTTTTGGCATAATTTTCGTTAAGTAGTGTGAAAACTGGTTGACTTAATGATGTCATAAGAACGGTAAAGGTTTTTTTTATATTGAGACCAAATTAGTTAATTATGTTCATTCATAGTCATATGTAGTCATGTATAGATAACTAGCTTAAACTGAAATTAATACAAGCCACTATATGTCGTCATATATGGATGACTAGCTTAAACTGAAATTAATACAAGCCACTAAAAGTTCTTTAGTTTCACGTACCAACCGACAGAGCTCTTAATATGTACCCGTCATAAGGAAAAATAGGGGTTCCCTGCAAAAAAAAATCTCCTCTGCCGCCGGAATTCGAACCCTAGACGTCTGAATGGAAATCCAGTGCCGCGGCTTCTAAATGATACCAATCCCTCGATTCTCAATTAGTCGAAAGATTTAACCACCCGGATGTAATTGAATAGCGATGACCTCATTGGTCGATTTCCAGAATCCTCGTTTTTGACTCCTTGTATCCGGTTTTTTTTGCGCGTTATGCAACTCTCGAGTTTTGATTGAGGAGTTGTGTGTGGTCATTCGTTTTCTCTTTGCAAACACTTCAGACTTTCGTAATTCATCGAACTTTCAAAACATTAGGCCGGTCACTGCACCCTCTGTTGCACTCATTAGCGACATGCTGAGGTTTAATCTCTTTTTTTTTGCGAAAATTCATCTTCGCTCTCGAGTTATCCATCAAGTCAGAAAGCTGTGAAAAACTTTTCACAACCGAAACAATGCGTGATAAGTTTACTCGATTAGCTTGGGAAAAGAAAAACTTTGCCAGTGGATGCCTACTGAGTCAAATAAATGATTCCGTCCGAGGAAAGAGGCGCAATATAAATCTGAGGAGTAGAATGAATTGAGAGTCATTGTTAATCAATTTATAAATAAAAAGAAAGAGTTATTGATGAAATAAGTATTCAGTTACTTTAATCAGAATATTTTCGTTTAATAGCGATTTGATGGCCAGATTTCTGAGTCCTGCAGATCTAACCTCGACCATTTTTTTTTAAATAGGGGGGGGGGCGAAACCTGGTGACATACGCTCGTGAAGAGCGTGACGTTATATGAAGGGAAGAATGCTATATAGAGGAGAGTAAAAAGCTCAGGTCCGTCTATAGGACCCAACCGGTGCATTTCTGCACCCCAGTCCACATAACAACTCTTTTGATTCACCTCCGCAGTTCACGACCTCTCAGCTGGGGAGTGCCACCAGGTTTTCCTACACCTATGTCGTAAGTCTCCCACTGGAGAATGTGGGAACGTATGTGAAGGAAAAATCCTCAATAGAATAATCCACTTAGACTGGGTTCCGAACCTATTTAGATCCCCAGGATTCGCGCCCAGTGCTTTAAGGTAGCGAAATACCATTTTGCCTAAAAATCAATGAATTTGATCTCATTTTAAAGAAAAATGCATCACCCTTCCATTGACACAAAAAATTCAACCCCTTACCACATTACTTTTCGAGCGATTTGCCAAAAAATACCAGCCCTTCTATATGGGAAATTGTACGTGTATGCACTCCAGAGAGACCTTATTTAACAAATGAGGCATTTCTAACTCTTAGATCTCGTCAAACAATCAACAGTGTGTAGTTTGTGTGTTTTCTCAACTATTTTTTTTTAATTGATCATATTGTCACCGCACTAAATTCTTCGGGATCACAGTAAACCTTCCGTTTTGATGGAGTTTCAAACGTACCGTGTGAAAAAAATGAGTCAAGTTAAAGCCTTATTTAGATATTTTCATTTGATTACTTACAATTTCTGTCATGTAAAACTATTTTATTGGACCATAAATTATGCAATATTTAATTCGTGTGTCTCACAGTTGGTGAAATTAAAGCGTATATATCGAATATGGTCTCTATTATGATTAGAAAACTATCTCGCTCGCACTACCTTAACTTCCGAACGGTTTGTTTCTTTTAAACCTTAACGAGAGGATGATCACGGCTAGAAAGGTGGACTGAATGACTCGAAGCGCATTTGGGGTGCCAATAGGAACAAGTATTCTTGCTGATTAAAGTAAAAATTATTTCTGTTCCCTTCACTAAATGCGGTAACATACCTGTGGACTCAGATTGGACCCATAGTGTTTTAGGCAGCAAAGGTATTTATTGTATAAATAAGAAAGGTAAGAAATTAGTCTTAACTAGAAGCGCGGGAAATCGAAGTAACTCGAAGAAGTCCCATTCCAAGAAAATATTACCTTTTCAATTGAGAATACCTCATATTCGGACACATATTTTATGATCGTTATAATATTGTGTGGAGAACAGTTCTCTTTTGACTTCGTATTTTCATCAGCTGTCTTATATTTCCGCGATTTAAGAAAATTTGAATCAAGTGGTATTCATCCTCACTTTTAACTACACCGATCAAAGCTTTAATGGGTAACCGTCATTTCCAAGGTTATTGAAAACAATCATAACCATTAAAACTTGGGTCGGTCTGCAAAAACTTGTTTCTACATCTAGATACTACCCTTCGAGCCGCCGCATGGGCGTGTGGCATAGAGTGTTAGGATACCAGCCGTGTAAAGATGTAAGGTTTTGGGAGGTGAAATGGTGACGTATATTATGGGAGTGTATTTTTATTGGAGCTCAGTTTTTATTGTGGTCGCTTATTGTGCTTAGGGAAGAACGAGTTTTGTACCTATCCGTTCGGCAATGTATCTCTCTTATTTTATCGTTTCTGTCAGATCTAGAGATGTAGTGAGGCGTCACGGTAGCAATCTGTGTGTCGCTCTGAAACTGAAAATGGATGATTTAAACAAAAATTTATTTTCTTACGAAAATGAAAAACTACCTCGAACTTTAGTCTGAGACAATTTGTTTTACTTAGAGTTCCCCTACGTCGTGGTTGAGAACTCTCGAAATATGGAATGACTGATGCATTTGTGTGCCATTAAGGATAATTTTGATGACCCACTGGTTCCTCTCCATATTGGAAATAAAAATATTATTTCCACAAAGGTTCCATAAATATTAGGTTCCACAAAGTCAAGCCTGAATTTATTAGATATATTTGGGACCCACTGGTCATCATTTTGCTTGGCGATCGACAGCACTAATGCATCCCCTATCGGAATAAATGCGCTTACCTAAAGCGAAACTAGGCAAACGGCTGTGTTTTCGCAAATGAGTGTCCGCAGACTAAACTTGCGGCAACATTCCGTGACTTTCCTCGCCGACAAAACAACATTTTTCTTCTTGGGAAACCAACAGCTGAGGGCGGGGTGTGTCGTCACTCAACCGGCATTTCTCTAGCGCGCTTGTTATCATGATTTGATAGCTTGTTTGAATAGTTAAAATTGCTTTCATATGCGAACGTTTTTACATGTTGCATATTTTCTCTGCCTGAAATACTTAAAGGCTCAAGTTTTTTCCGTTGGTATCTCACAACCGATGGTCAAACAACGCGGAAATAATTTTTGTTCTATTTAGTATCAACCTTTGCTTTAGGGTCCATTGCAAAGTGCCTGGTGGCGGCCATAGTTATGGGCAGAGTCGCTGTCAAACACATTTATTCATAGGGAAAACTGCGAAAATGACCGTAATCAAGGCTCTAACCCAGTATTGAGCAATCGGCCCTAATTATCTCTAAATTTTTCTCTACGCGGAAAGCATGAGTCGTTTATTCCTACCACATTAGGGAATTCTTGAACATTTAAGGCGTTAAAACGTTTGGTGAAAAAATGAAATACTTGAAATTTAAAGATCAAAGTGGTTCTGGGTCAACTTGGCTTCCGGCAATCATAGTAAATGTCACATCAATATATGTTACAGTTATTGAGAATTCATTGATTTGGTAAGATATTATGCATACCTGTCTGTAATTCCTAACGTCCTTGGTGGAAACATTAGTGACTTCTTTGTCTCATTCTATTGCCTAAAAGTTGGATTCATCTTTGAGTACGTTGAGTAAGTCTACTGGTCGAAGTTCACGGGAAAAGATTCGAGCTTTAATATGGCGTTAATTTGGTAATCGTATTTTCTTTTCCACTTTTTCGGTTTCTTAAGATAACATTAACTTTTCTGTTTAGTGAAAAATGCCTCTCAAAGCATCCATGAGACAGAGGTTCGGAAATTAGACATTGAAAGGTATATCGATTCTATTAATTATATTATTCTCTTAGCCTTTATCTTATTAATAATATTTAGATTTCTTTTACTGGGCCATTTTGAGATCTGCTCTAGTCGTCCATGTCTCCTTTTCTTCCGTAAACCAAATTATTTTTGATATGACGTTAATTTGATACTGATATTTCCCTATCCACTTTTTCGGTGTCTTAGGATAACATCAACTTTTTTTTTAGTGAAAAATGCCACTCAAAACTTTCATAAGACAGTGAGTTTGAGTATTAGTCACTGAAAGGTATACCAATTCTATAAATACATATTCTTCTGTTAGCCTATATCTTATTAGTAATATTTAGTTTTCTTTTACTGACCAATTTTGTTTGCTCTGGTCATTCATGTCTCTTTCCTTTCCGTTAACTATTTAATTTTTGATATGGCGTTAATTTGGTAATGATATTTCCTTTTCCACACGTTCAGCGTCTTAAGAAAGCGTAAACCTTTTTGTTTAGTGAAAAATACCTATCCAAGCATCTATAAGACAGTGGGTTCGGGTATTGGTTATTGAAACGTATAACGCTCTAATGAGTGTTTTTCGCCTTAGCCTTTATCTTATTAATAATATTTAGATTTCTTTTACTGACCCATTTTGAGATCTGCTCTGGTCATCCATGTCTCCTTTCTTTCCGTCGATATACATCCCGGTTCCTTTTGCAAGACGTCGGGACCGCGGCACGAATTCGTCCTCTTCTGCAAAAACGTTTGCTTTCTTCTGCGAGGTCAAACTCCCGGTTTATTGCCCCCCCCTAAAAAATAAAAAAATCTCTTCTTCACCACACGTGTAACACACTCGCAAAAAAATCAAGTCCTTTTGCTTTGCGGACGAACCGCACTCACGCCCGCGAAATGAAATAAAGCGAATAGAACAGTGCGTGTGCAATGTATATCCTCTATCTTTCCGGTACTGTAGATGGTTTGCTCCGTGGGGATGTCGGTCACAGCATTAGCGGAAGCGGGAAGGGGACGAAGGCCTTCCGGGTAGTGCCCGGCGGTCGCGGGCGATCTCGCCGGGGAACGGGAAATTGAGTGTCGGAGTGACACTGCGGGAAGAGTCGCGGCGGGCCGTCCTGGATGTTTACACTGTTATCACTCGGTTCCTCGCTTTGGGGAATCTGTGCGCCCGAAGCGGTTTCCTTGGACTGATCTCTGACTGGCAGAGCCGCCGCAGTGGATAGAGAGAGGCTGCTTGTTTTCCTCCTCCTGGATCGCTGGAGAAAAGAGTCGCCCGTTACAGTCTCCCGCGGCTTGACTCCGCCGTGGCGACCACTCGCTAAGCTCGGCGGGCACTGTGTGTGAGAGAGAGCTTAGAGGCCGCCTTCTTACCTTCCTGCAGAGTGGCCGATCGGCCTGTTTTAACAACCGGTGACGTATAGAGTGGGGGGCGGGGCACCGCTCCTCCACCCCTTCCTCCCATCGCAACACAACAACTCGCCCACCTCCTTATCCCCTCCTCCGCCCCCGTTCCATCCTCGCCTTGGTTTCCTCTGCTCCTCTCCCTCCTCCTCCTTTTCCTCTGCCTCACCCCCTTCCTCTCACACCCCCCCTCCCTACCTCTAAGGAAACCAGAGTGATCCATGCAGGCGAGTTAGAGAAGGAGAAGACGATTCAAAATTCAAAGGTGTAGAACTAATGTGTATCAGTTATCCACTGTATATTTCGCCTTAAGAATATGGAATGGTATTCCTGACAACTTTATTAAATAAAATAATATACACAAATTTAAATCGGAAATTTTAACACTCTTGTATAAAAAGTATGATTGTAGTGCAGTCTCAATTTTATTGTATACTTTATTCTTTTGTTAATTTCTATAAATATCCCTCTCAATCTTACAAATACGTATTATACTAATTGTAAATATTACTGTATTAATGTATGTGTGAGTGTTCGTATCTGTCAGTACCCCTGTTCCTTATGCTTATTGAATGTATATGCATATTTGTATACTCTAGTGTCCTGAAAAATTATGTTTTTATTTGTCACAGAATTTTTTTGGTCAAACTGTACTTTAATGTTTTGTCGATGAATAACTGTTACTAATACCACTTGTTTATTTAAATTAAGCGACCCGGGTTTCAGTGAATACTCACCATCATCGGGCATTAATTGAGATTGATTGAGATTAATTAAAAAAGTGGTTTTAGTAACAGTTATTCATCGAGAAAGCATTATAATGGAATACCACAAAGTTGAAGATGAACTAGTGAGACTGTACTATGTTCCAAAGGATGCGAAGTCCTTGAACAGTAAATATATATTATTATTATTACCTCTCCTCAATTTTTATTTCTCCACGCTCAGCTTTCACTCGTACTGTGCCTAACCTCCACTCACTTCTGCCACGCCCCCTTCCCTATCGTCCCCCGTCACCTCCCCACGCCCATTTCCATATATCCCTCTGCCGTCCGTTCACACATCTCCGCATCTCTCCCTCTCTATCACCTACGCTCACCCACGCCAAATCCCACCCCTTCCTCCTCCCCCCTGCTTGTGATCTACCTCAACGTCGGCCGATGTGCCTCATTTCCCACGCTCGGCGCCGCTCTAACAGGTGGTAAACACGCCGCGCCGCGGGCCGGTGATTCTCGTATTCTCGAGTGATATATATAGGAGAATCATGTTTGGAAAATTTTTGTGAATGAGAGCGGTGTGACGTAGGTCAAAAATTATACTTGCCGGTTTTTTTCTACCTTCGTTCACTTCCTTATTCATTTTGATAAAAACTTTATCAGTTAGCTGTGCGCCCAAATGTATTACCTTGCAACTTCCGTTAGAGGGCATGGCTTCGTGCTACTACTTCTTTAGAGTTGTGATGACTTAAAAATTGATTCCGTTCAGTGAAAATTTAACGCACCCTTTGTAGACATTGTAATCATATGTGCCAATCTTCTTGGATAAACTATATCATTTTTTTTGTGAGTGATAGGTTATAACAGCGAGGACACAGAATCTTTCAAACTTCAACACGACCTGGGTTTCCATGGCTGAGCATCATCTTCAGGTGATTATACAAGTATCTCATTGTGTAATCACATGAAGTATCTCATTGTGTAACCACCTGAAGTATCTCATCTGAAGTATCATGTATAATCATCTGCAATATTTCATTGTGTAATCACCTGAATATGATGCTTAGCCTACGAAAACCGGTTCGTGCTGTAGTGTGAAATACTCTGTTGTCTGTAAGATTTTCAAGTAAAGAAACCCTTGATGGAGAACTATAAAGTTAGCGAAGATCAAGTTTAATACGTGCACCCAAAAATTGACCGGTTAGCGCCCCCGACTGTAATGACGGGAAAAAGTCTGAATATAAATACCATGTAATCAACCAACCCCCCCAGAAAGGAAGCTAGTAACCTTGAGAGCCATGTGAAGTGGTTTAACTAGTATGGTCTGACTTCTCCAGCTGAACGTTGTACTTCGCACATATGTTATTTTATTGAAATTTTCTTTCTCTGTGCCTTTTCTGGACTATAACTTGCTGTTTTTTTCGTGTAAAGTTAGGGTGTGATGTATATGTGCTCCTTGAGGTGGACTTTGGTAATGAAAATTCAGTGTCTGCTAAATGGAGCACTTAACACAGCCTTTTCAGAAATAATCCTATAATGTCCTCTTTCATGCTAAGACATACTGATTATTTTTGCCGGTGTGACTAGGCATAGCATTCATCTACATCTACTCATTATCCTGCAAGCCACCACTAGCGTGTTTGGCAGGGGGTGACTTATCACCAACATGGACTAAAGTGAAGAAATTTACTTTCACCAAAAAACACCACACTATCGGTTTACTACAAATGCTACCGAAACAACTATAATGATCCGTAATGTAAATATATAAACGTGACACAAGAGTCATGCAGGGAATATGCAAAACATGGTGTTGGCACCACTCGGCAGATTTAGAAACGTGCATTATGGGGCATATAAATTAATCAGCTACACTACCTATCAGTTTACCTACTTCAAACTCTTAACGCAGCCATTATCGTCTCTTATCGATCGCGAGATAAACGACATTTTAAACCTTTCTGTTCGACAATCTACTACCCTAATTTAGTTTTTTCTGGATAGGGTATGACGTAGGATCACTGATTGCTTGGGACTGCGAAGTTAGAATTACGTGCTAGCGTAAAAAATAACTTGTCTATTGACTTTCTTATCTTAATGCTCAGAAATTAACAAACCTTTGTAAGTTTTACGTAGAGCATTTATTATAAGACCTGTTTCCTCGAATAGTCAACATCATCGCAAGGAAACGAAGGTTTCAAAATATATCCTTTTACTTGGCTGTTTTTAATGTTACCACCAGGCCAATGGTTTACTTGTAACTGTTTCGTTGTAATAATAAAAACCGGTCATAAAATAAAAACTCTAAGTAAAACTTACAAAGTTTTATTAATTCCTGAGCATTATGGAAATTTTTACAAAGTTAAGGCTTACTCTATTAACTTTCTCATCCTAATATCATATGGTAGGCTTTCGTTCTTAGGAAAATAGTGCGGTTTTTTCCGTTAGAGGGCACTGCTTTGAGCTACTTCTTTTTCAGAGATATGAAAACTTGAAATTTGTTTCTTTCAAGTGAAAATTTTACGAACCATTTATTGGCATTGTTATTACATGTGCCAATCTTCTTGGGTAAATTATATCATTTTTCGTGAGTGATTGGTTATAACAGCAAGCCGCGCAGAGTTTTGGAACCTGTGCTCTTTGATCTTTAAAAGTAGGTTAAATATTTTAGTGAATTCTTCAAATTAATGTATATCTAATCAAGAAGTAGCATTCAATTTCCCATTATTAATCACTTCCTCATTCATTTTGAAAGAAACAACGGGTTGAATTTGTTGTACGTACAGTAAATGATTAGTTGGGGCACCTGGCTGCAATGACGGGAAAAATCCGAATGCAAAACCTTAGCGTGAATTTAATTAAAAGAATGAGGCATAGAGGAAACCGGAGGCTGTATGGTCGTTGTCTACCTGATTACGCTCGTAGCGCTCTGGATGTTTCATTGAAATATTTTCCTTCACATTGAGGAACAATCATAGGTATTAGAATTAAATAGTGTTGCCGCGAAACGAGGTGAGACGAGACTTGAGCCAGTCTCGTCTCGTCTCGCGGCAACACTATTTCTCGGTCTCGTTTACTGAACTTTGGTATCGTCTCGTACCGTGGGCCCCAGTCTCGTCTCGGTCTCGAGTCTCAGACGAGACTGTCGTTTCGTCTCGTTTCCCTCAAAATAAAGTACCATAAAAAGTCCAGTTTCCTTTGCGTACGTGATCGCTGAATTGGTACACTCGAAATAGTGTTGACATTTGTATGAATTTTAACTATATATATATGAAATTGAATACTAAATACATCAAACTGCGTGTACAAACAATAATGCTATCGATACTCTATGAATAAATTTAAAATGTGAAATATGAAATTGCTGTAAAATGGCTATATAATCACAACGTTAGTACGGAGAAATCCACAGAAGGTTAAAAAATATAGCCGTAAAAATAATGTCATTATTTTAAAAAAGAATGAACATTTTGGCTTCAAAAATTAGTTTAAATAATATTCAGGTTTGAAACAGTTAAATCAAGATCAGTTTTTTAAATTTGACTTGCCTAATTGCACGTCTCCTACGAGTTCACGCAGAGTAAGCTTCTGGCAGATTCGTGGCGTTAGCGGTATATATGCTTCTCATTGTCACTGCTGCCCGTGAGAACAATCTTTCCACTGTAACAGATGTAGCGGGAAAGCTAAGGAAGTCTCTCGCCATAATTGCCAGCGCTGAAAAAGTTGGCTCATTTGCCTTCCACCATGACAATATGTTTACACTACTAGGGGAAAGAAGTCTCTCGCCATAATTGCCAGCGCTGAAAAAGTTGGCTCATTTGCCTTCCACCATGACAATATGTTTACACTACTAGGGGAAAGAAAGAATGCGTGCGGATGAAGCTAGCAAGATGCAGAGCGATTTTGAAGGCAATAAAAAGCTGTTTTGGAATTGGGTAAAAAGGGCTAAGATTGGTGAAGGCAGGGAAGCATAAGAGAATATGTATACTTGGAAAAGGTGCGATTGTAAAATCATGATTGATTTTATTGTGTATGATGAGAGATTGAGAGAGTTAGTGTGGGACACGCGAGTGAAGAGGGGTGCTGAATGTGGGGCAGACCAGTATTTGGTACTCTCCAAAGTGAATCTGGGCAGAAAGTGGGTACCAAGGAAGAATGTTGCGCGTAAGCAGTTGAGAGTAAAAGTGGAAAAGTTGCTAGTCAGCGAGGTAAGAATGGGGTTAGGTTGCATGCTTGAGGGTGCTCTATCGTTGAAGCAGAGAGAATGGGACGAGTATATCAGAAACGATAACGTAAATGATGCTTGGAAGTGTTTGAAAGGAGTGATTGTGGAATGTGCTGAAAGTGTATGTGGAAAAGGAGTGGTAGGAAGAACGAAAGGTGATGCTTGGTGGAATGAAGAAGTGAAAATTGCAGTCAGGGAAAAGAAAGAGCAGTACAATAATATGATTGGTGCCAAATCAGAGGAAGAGCGTACTAAGGCATGTGAGATATACAGAAAGAAAAAGAATGAATGCAAAATCGTTGTTAAAGAGAGCAAAGAAAGAATGCGTGCGGATGAAGCTAGCAAGATGCAGAGCGATTTTGAAGGCAATAAAAAGCTGTTTTGGAAGTGGGTAAAAAGGGCTAAGATTGGTGAAGGCAGGGGAATGAATGCGGTAAAGAACAAAAGTGGAGAGATTGTGTGGTGGGACGAGAGCAATGTCAGGGACTGCTGGGGGGGATATTTTGAAGAGTTATACAATAATGTTGCAGGTGCTGACGATGAGCCTTGAGAAGTAGTATGCGAGAATGTGATGATGGAAAAGGAGATCAGTAAGAATGAGGTCATAACGGCATTGAGAGTATTGAACAATGGGAAAACTGCAGGCGTAGATGGGATATCCAGTGAGATGTTGAAGTGTCGGTGTGATTTACTCATCTGTCGGCTGTGTGAACTACATAATTTATGCTTACAGGATTCTGTTGTTCCAGTGGATTGGAAGAATGTAATCATCGTTCCACTGTACAAAGGGAAAGGAGGAAAGACCGAAAATTATAATTTTCGAGCCATTAGTTTATTGATCCTTTCGGGAAAAGTTCAGCAAAATTTTAATCGAAAGAGTGAGGAATATTACTTCTGACAGAATATGGGGTGTGCAGTGTGGGTTTATGCCTGGGAGAGGATGTAGTGACCAGCTTTTCGCGCTTCAGCTTGTGACAGAAAAATGTATGGGCGTCCGAAAGAAGGTGTATTGTGCATTTGTTGATTTAGAGAAGGCCTATGATAGGGTAAATAGAAAGAAGTTGTGGAAGGTTTTGAAGGACTATGGAGTGAGTGGGCAGTTATTGAATGTTATGATGGCGATGTATGATAATAGTAAAACAAGTGTGAGAGTTAACGGGGTTGTGGGTGATTAGTTTGCAATAAAACATGGCGTAAAGCAAGGATGCGTTATGTCACCATGGCTGTTTAATGTATTTATGGATAAATGTGTTAGAGATGCATGTAGTGAAAACGACGGTGTTTTGATTGGTAATGTACACGTACGAGTTCCACCATATGCGGTTGATGCTGTTTTGATCTCAGAGAGCCAAGAGGGATTACAGAAGCTCCTAGATAAGTTTTGTGTATTAACAGAGAGAATGAAATTGACGGGTCGAAGTCTGACTCGGCCTGTTCATGTGCTGTGTTTTCTCCAGTCCACGGAACAATTAAAGCCAAACTAAGTCCCATAACGAGTGTATACACTGAGCTTTTTGCCATTAAAATAGCTATGGACGCTATTCCGAAAAAAGAGGGCTCTTATCTACTATGCACGGACTCCTCGAGTAGCCTAGACGCAATATCGAGTTTCTTGCCTTTTCACCCTATTGTCCGAGAGATACATTCATCTCTGTTATCTCTCCATCATATGGGAGCAAGGGTCCATTTCCCTTGGGTTCCAGGGCATGTTGGCATCAGAGGAAATGAAAAAGCCTACCAGGCAGCGAAGTTGGCCCTTGACGAAGAAGAGATCGGAACAACCATGGTAACTGCAGAGAATCTTGGGACCTACTTAGGCAGGCTAAGTGTAGATGAAAGGGAAAAATCATGGCACGAAATATCTAACAATAAGCTTCGTCTCATAAAACCGGGAGTATCGTCAGGGCTCTCCTCAGTTAGGAAGAAGAGGAGAGAGGAGGTCGCAGTCACCCGCATGAGGATAGGGCATTTATCATGACGCCTCACTACATTTCTAGGTCTGACAGAAGCGATAAAATAAGAGAGTTACATAACCAAACAGATAGGTACAAAAACTCGTTCTTTCCGTGCACAAGAAGCGATCACATTAAACCTGAGCTTCTCTAAATACACTCCCATGATGCACGTCACCATTTCTCCTCCCAAAACCTTATCCCTTACAACTTCACACGGTTGGTGTCCTAACTCCACCTGCCACACGCCAATGCGGCGGCTCTCGGGTAGTATGTTGATGTAGTTGTACCCATCCTCCATTCCCGAAAATATTCTTCCCATACCAATCAATGCAATTGTTTTTAGGTGCCAATAACTACACTTGTCAATCACCTCAACTCATCTTCCAATCAACCTACAAGATATAAGATGTATCAACCTTCCAGAAAAAGAAGCTGGTAACCTTGGAAGCCTTGTCGTCTTATATTGTACTCTGCACACTCGTAGATCAATCCGAAAGGCGTTCTCTTCGACTTCCGGTCCAGACACGGTTGCATTGTTATCATGTAAAGGAATTTGTTTCTTTTGAGCTAAATGCGTGATGCGACATCTGTTCCCAGTGAAACATCTATATCCTGTAAACTATTGGAGTTTTACAACCATTCATTCATTGGTTATTCAATCCTAAGATTGGTTGACTGTAGCCCTTCACCCTTACTTATACAATGCCAGTTCCCTTAACTCCTGGTAACTCTTACTCTGTACTTTCCTCTTTATTTGGTCCATAAACTTATTCCTGGGTCTTCCTCTGGGGACTTTTCCCTCTATTTTGCCATAAATTATGTGCTTAACGAACCCATTATGTCTCAGGGTGTGTCTAAGCCATCTTGTTATTCTTTTTTTCATGGTGTTTCATATGGTACTCTCCTCCTCTACTCTTCTGTATACTTCATTTTCTATTTCCTCCAGCACCAGGTTTCGAAGGATTCAAGTCCTTTCTGATCGTCTTTTTCAATGGTCTAATGATCGGGTTACCTTTTCCAATTGCCTAAGACAAATATCCTTCCTGAATACTCGCTACGACTCATTTCTTTGATGTGGACCCCCTTGTTATTTTATGTTCTACCGGTAATGCTATCCTATGACGATTTACTCAGTCAGTTGACGCGCCTAATTCTAGAGCAATGAACCTGACCTGTCTTCATAAAATACTAAATTCCTCTGCGGTGTTATTTTAACCACGCTGCGAGTATAATTGATAAAATTGAGTGTAGAAAATTAGCTGATGACATTCTATCTAGTTATTTGATGAGGGCCGATTTGGATTTACGGAAGATTAAGGTACACGAAGTTAATACCTTCTGCGAGAATTGTTTTTGGAGAAAATACTGCTGGAAGACCATCAACCATTCAATGAAATAATTGCGCTGAAGGTAAAATTTTTAATTTATTCACTGTAATACTATTCCCACAGAACGGAATAGGAATGGCAAATAACCACGGAGAAGAGTTCTTCCATTTTATTAGTAAAAATAACTTTCACTCTCCTCTCGTCAGTCACAGGTTAATTTATGGCACAATTCGGATTTTGATGACTAACTGACGTCAGTGATCACCTGAAGATGACATCAGGCATCCGAAATCCGGATTGTGCAATATATTTATCAGAGAACTGACCAGTGGTGTAGAAAAGTTATATTTACTAATTAACATGGAACTCCACTAAGTCAAACCGAGTTTTATTTCATTTATCGTTCTTTGATTTAATTGAAATCTAGCAAGTGATGCTGAAAAGAGCCTGTAGTGTTGAAAGAAATCGAATCATCAAAGGTAGTACAAAACCTTGTCACTGGTCATCCGCATTGTTCATAATGGTGATCCTAACAGCCCAATCGAGTTTATTGTAAAGTCAATATTTAAATGGGAAACGATATGTGAAATTCGGATCGATTCTCACGCAAAAGAAAAACTCTAAAGTAAGTATTTATGGCATCACATTTAAAAAGAAGGATGTGTTAACTGAGAGAGAATTATACGTAGATGAAGGGATGGGCAGCGGAGAAAATATTAACCCTCTTTGGACGGAATCATGAAATATCAGCATGAGAAAATACTGCCACTATCTAAGTTTTTTTAAAAGAGCTACTTCAGAATATTTGGATAAAAATTGCAATTGATTTGATAGTAACATTTATTTTGAAATTTGGCGTATTTATATTGAATATATATATGTAAAATAGTACTTAACTTAATAAAATTTGCACACTGTGTACTTCAAAATTACCTTAATAACGTAACTTTTTTGAAATTTTCCCTATTTTTTCTTTATATGACTGCTGAAACTATATTTTTTAGAGCTCCACCAGGGCACGCCGTCGTCAGTGAATACCGTTACACATTCATCTATTCAAATTGTTTTACAAACCGCCGAAACAGACGCAACTTTCCATACACAATCCGAAGCGTTAAAATTCTGTCTAGCGCAGCAACTAAATGGAAAAGCCTATAAGAAAGCAGATATTTTAATGATTTTGAATCGTAACAACTTTGACTCGCTCTTCCAAAGAGGATTAAACACTCAAGGAAATCGGACAGAAATGAAGTATTCATACATAAGGCTGGGGGGGATAGTTAGCCTCAGCTTCGGACGCCATTCATTGGAACCAGGATGACAATTATCTCCTTAGCTTGAGGATAATCTGTATTAGAATCATGATGAACTGAGAATCGTAGATGAAAATAGATTTTGCCGAATCAAAATTGTTTCCATGATTGGCAAATTAATGGAATAATTAAGCATGATATTCTACGGAAAAAAGGCTTGACTTAAAGTTTCTCATGAAATAAAATGTAGATGTTACTGAAGTTATGTCTCCGCCAAGATATGAATTAACATTTTGCAGATGGGCCCAGAGAAACTTGAGAAAGACTGCTTTTGCGGTGAACAGTTAGAGAAAAAAGGATCAACTAAATCTTAGCAACTGATTTCATCTTTGGTCGTTCAACCCCGAGATTGGTTGACTGCAGCCCCCCACCCTTCCCTATCTAATGCTAGTTCCCTTACCTCCTGGAATCTCTTCCTATGTATACTTTCCTCTTAATTTGGTCCTTGAACTTATTCCTGGGCCTTTCTCTGGGGGTTTTACCCTCTATTTTGTCTTCCATTAATTTCTTCACAAACCCATTGTGTCTCAGGGTGTGTCCAATCCATCTGGTTCTTTTCTTTATGGTGTTCCATATGGTCCTTTCCTCCTCTGCTCTTCTGTAAACTTCATCATTTCTTATTTTGTCCGTCCATTTTATCTTCAGCATCCTCCTCCGGCAACAGATTTCGAAGGCTTCTAGTCTTTTCTGGTCAGCTTTTCCAATAGTCCATGCTCCAGATCCGTAGAGTGCCACGCTCCAAACAACTATTTTCACATACCATTTTCTGGTTTATAGACTAATCTTCTTTGAGTACAGCTGTTATCTTTTCCCCATGAACTCCTCCTTAGCTTGGGTTATTCTCCACTTGATGTCCGTTGTTCTTCTTCTGTCCCACGTGATGGTACTTCCGACATAGGTGAAGGAATTCACCAATGCTACATTTATAATTATTCAAATTGTGGATAGTAAATATCCTAGTATCGTTCCGAGTAAAAATACGTATCTGCTTGAGATTTTCACTTGAAATTTTAATTTTGCGCCACATATAAAAGCCAACAGTGCTTTAGTGAAGGTAAATAAATTTAAATATAATTAATGAACCATTTTTTGGTCAACGTTTTCAATTTTGGTCAATGGAAAGCCATCACAATGATGAGGTGAGCTCTTACGACTAGACAATTAAAATAAAACAGAAACTCTCCAAAAACCGTAAACAATTGGCACCCTTCGTCAGAAAACATCAAACTTATTGTGTTGGTATGCTGGGAAACCACAGCAGCGACCAACTACAACCTCTCAACCAAGAATATCCCCCTTTGATGGTTTACGGGAATGTTACTTCCTCGCCACGGACCAAACACAGACGCACACACACAACCCAAATAGGATCCTTTGCAAGGGCTAATGGGACCCCGCTAAGGATGTTTCGGTTATAACCTGGGATCCTTCACAGGGCTAATGAGACCCCACTAAGGATGCCCGGTTATTTACGCAAGCACACTCACAAGCACACAAAATCACTTACTCAAACTCACAAATGGGCCCAACTTCTGGGAGAATCAGCTCCAAAAGAGCGTGGTCAGAACTACACAACAGGAACGGACGAGTGTGGTGGTCGAATACGCGTATTTCGGCTACAAAGTGGCCCTCTACAGCGAACCGAAGGAACGTTCCATGTCCACGCAAGGTTGAAGTGAGGTGAGGTGAAGCAAGGTTGAAGCAAGGTGAAGCAAGGTGAAGCAAGGTTGAAGTGAGTGAGGAATTTTTAGCTTTTCCAATGGTCAGGAGCTTCTTTATGAAGACATAATATAAGGTTTTTTAATAGACAAAACGAGAAAAAAATTCACTGGAGATCAGGGCATGAAAAGGACACTTTTGGATTACGCGTAAAAATTATGGTCGTCCATCTTTTCGTACTTCCTCTCCCTATTTCCTTCAATTTTTGTGTCTGGTGTTCTAACATCCCTTGCCCCACACCCATATGGTGGCTCAAATGGTGAAATGAAGATGTACTTGGTACTTACTAGCTTTGGAAAGGCTTAGGTCTCGACCATAACGATTAATATAATTTGTTGTTTACAATAGCGGAGTAAGTGGCCACCATTGGGGCATGTGGAGAGGGCACTTGCTATGTTGGCCAATGCTAGTAGCTGAAGCCAGTCCTCCATCTCCGTTGTCCCTAACTCTCCTATTGCGCTTGAGAGTTAACGCAATAATTTTGCAATTTTACTGTGTTTTCCATCGGCAACTTACTAGAAATCAGCATGCACTTACTTCTTTAATATGCATTCTACTTGGATTTATTATTTATTCAATTAACACTTTGAGTGCGGCATGACGTGATATCGCGTCATGGTTGTCTTTACGCTGGTGTTGAAGACGTTATATCACGTCATGGGTACCGTGAGTGTTCCAGCTTTTATTATGGGGCCAAGTGAAAGTTTCCTAGTGAAAGCTGGAACACTCACGGTAACCTTGACGTGACGTAACGTCATCAGTATCAGCGTAAAGACAACCATGACGTGATATCACGTCATGTCGCACTCAAAGAGTTAAATGAAAATAATCCGCGTTCCCGTTGAAAACTAGGGTAAAATCGAGTAGAATCCGTAGCATTAAGTAACCAATGTGTGTTTGATGAGTTACTTGCCTTAAATTTCAAACAGATGGTTGAAATTCTTGTTTTACATCCGCTAATTCGTCCATTCCGTCGTGATATCCATAGGAAAATAAGGATTAAACAATATGGTTGTTATTTCGGTTGTCAGGCTTCAGTTTGATGACGTAGTACTCTCTCCATATACCTCAATGGTAGCTACTCGACGTAACTACAAGAAAATAAGGAATGGGCGGGTCAAATAGCTTCAGAAACTAGGGAATAGAACTTTATTCAAGCTTCTTACTATTAACTTGCTCGACCAGGCGAGTAATCGCCCGTCTTATCTCTGGGTTCCGCTGTCCGCGGAGTATGCCCTAGGTCCACTTGATTTTGTGAGTTATATTTCTCCGAGTCGTTATCATGCCTTGTTCAGCCACGGTTTCTCACTATGAGCGTTCCCTCTGGGTTTTGATAGCTTAAAGGCTACGCTTTTTTTGTATTTATTCGTAGTTTTAAGTGTCCTATATTTAAATTATCTCATACAGTAGCTTCGTCGTGCTGTTGTGTGAAGAATATTGTATATTATAGTGTTATATATTATTAATATAGTGAAGCTCGACTCACCGATAAAAGCGAATGTTTTCGGCCTCACTTTGTGAAAATAATGTACGCCACTTGGCTTTCATGCCTTTAAAAATATAGTTTCTAAAATTGTATGCAATACTCATACGAATATTTGATTTTTTAAAAAAAGGTGATTAGTTTTCATATGCACACAATAAAAGTTTTTTTGGCCAAAATGTTTTGAAAACAAATTTGAATTTAGATATATTTGTACCTAATGAGGATTCAGATATCACCGTTGAAATCATGTAATATTTTCTGCTGTAATTGAGTATTTTAGGCCCGATATAGAGAAATTATCTTCTATACAAATTAATCTCTGATCGGGAATCAATACACAGTGAAATCTGCTTCCGCGGCCACTTCCCTTAAGCGTTCACCTCTCAAAGTGGTCGATTTTTTTCTGGAACAGAATGAATTTCCCATACAAATAAGAAATTTAAATTTCCCTCCCTTAAGCGGTGACCTCTTTCAGCGATCATTAACTTTGGGTCCGCTGGTGGCCGCTTAATACAGGTTTCTCTGTAATCTAATTAATTTATATACGGAATTAGTTTATGCTTTTGCATCGTGTATTTACGTTGCGATAATTTTCTGGAAACGCCCCATCAACGTGTGCATTTACTTAAAACCCTGTAAACTGCCGTATGGGTTTGTGGTGGGGGTTTTTTGAACCCCAGCAACGAGAATGGGCGGGAATGGTGAGAAAACGAATCGAAAGAGGGAAGGAAGTACATTGTATGCCAACGGAGCGATTTGTTATCTCGATCTGGTTTAGCTACAGTTAGCACCAATCGCGCGTCGGAAGACGGAATTTTTGCATCCATCATTTCAACAGTGTATGCACCAATCCTTCTATTTTCACACCTATCTGTTCATAAACTCATACTTTATACTCTAAAAGCCAACCAATGGATGTGTGGCATGGTTTGAGTTTGACCAAACTGTGCTACTACCATTATCTCCTAATTATGGAGGAACATTTTTTTCAAAAATGCCAGATAACCTACCCTAGTTTCAGCATGCGTTATTATCTAAGGCTTCTGTTATGCAATGATGTAATATATTAAATGGTCATCGGTCAATTAACTATGATATATTGGTTTAAAAAATGATAAATTTTAACGTTGAAATACATTGATTTAATTACCGCGCGATGGTATCTCTTCAAATATTTTAATCTCAAATTTCTTTCGAATAATATAGTTCAAAAACATGTATAATATGTCCTACATCTTGAGACACCAAATATTTTTTCCAGCTGAGGTCATCGATAATATTATTATACAATCCTTCTCCCCACACCCTCCGTAAAGCACGTATTTCCTTGTCTAAGCCAAATGTGGCGTTATTCAAACGATGTTTCTTGTACATAGGACCTAAAGTGTATAATTTATTACCTGTTTATAGCTTTAATTGAAAAATCGTAAGCATAATAATGAAGAACATACGATCTTATTTATTCACTAAAGAAAGTCTATAGGATATTTTCTTGTGACTGCAATATTATCTGATACATGTACTGTCATTTCAAAACGATGTAATTCGTTTATATATGTATGCATAACCTATTTTTTAAACGATGGTAGCCATAATTCAGGTTTACTTTCACGGCTACCTAATATTACTCCCCGATTTAACCAAATATATTATGTTGAACGCATTCTCTATCCGAGTAAAAAACAAACATTATTATTATTTTCTTTCTGTCTCGGTTTGAATCTCGGTAGCTTTTGGTGCAGCGGAGTTAGTTCTCAAGCTGCACCAAACCTATTAAGTATTTTCCCCTAGAAATTGACGGGCTATTGTTGTAGTGTTATTAATACGGTTTTCTGTAGGGTTATAAATGTTCTATTATCAATTCTTAATTTTTCTAAGTTACTATGGAGCGTTTTCAGTATTAATCCTGTTGATAAGATTACTATGGGTAGAATGATAAATCTTTTCTGTTTCCAAAGTTCTTTTATTTCGTTAGCCGGCGGCATGTATTTTTGGACCTTTTCCTTGTATTTTTTTCTAAGTTTCTGGAGCTTGGGATGGATATTTCTATGAGATAGGCTAATTTTTCGGACTTTTTTATTAGTACTATATCAGGCCGGTTGTGTGTTAGAGTTCTGTATGTTAATATAGTTTATTATTATTATTATACATCACGTGTATTTAGGTTAAAATAACAGACTTCCGGTTCCCTTGGAGCACATAGCCGACTTATTTTGGTATAAGTGGTTCCGTTGTCAAGGGAAACTTCTGCTGTTTACCTTGATTACAAAATATTTTTTGTCAAAGTATATAATAATTAGTCATTTAAGATACATTGTTTTATATTTTTAGCCTAACGGCAATTCTTCCCTACCCTCAGTACATTAAATAATCATGATATAAATTCATGCCGAAATGTAATGGAGGCTGGAGTATAATTACTGGTTTTCGTGACGTCGTCAAAGCTTCGGTATAACGCCGTGTTGTCCTATAATATTTTACCCAAAGGAGTATTTACGAGACACTTATAAACTATGATTTATAGCAATAATTGTACATGTTAAGAGAACAATATTTCGAAGCGCAGGTCTCTCTGTAAGTTAATAAAATGATGGCTGTTAATGTGCCAGCAAAAACTTGCTAATGTCATTCACGGGATGTAATTACGCCAGCATGCACTACACTAAAGACATGATAAGATTTTATTGAAGCAAAGAAAGATAATGTATTTTACAATCAATTACAAGCACAGGATGTAAAAGCTCTACTGGAAACATACAAGACTAGATGAATAAGGATTAAATATTACTGGTGTCTCAATATGTATTGCATGTTTTACAACTATTTGAGCTGTATAATTCGTGCAGAAATTGAGATAAAAAAGCTATGTGAAGAAATGCCATCGCACTTCAATAAAGGCAATGTAATTCAGCGTTAAAATTCATATTTTTTAAACCAATATATCTTTGTTAAATGGTCAATAACCTAGGAATATTTTTACATCATCCTATAGCAGAAGATGTATGTTAAAATCAAGGTGGGTTATTGGGAATGCCAAAAATGAAAGTTCCACCTTAATCCGCTTTGTTACGCTCTTCGTTCGCTCGCAGCAAGGTGGTTCAATATCGATTTTATTCTTCCTTCGATATCAATTTTTGCAACGTACCTAAATCCGCCATTAATATGCATATACGCATTCTCCGTATAGTATATGTTTCTCGATGTTTTTGTTGATTTGTCAGTGCATTAATATTTGAAATGACAACTTATGCCGCATAGTCGCAGATTTCCTTGGGCGTGTTATGGCAGTGAATGCTGAAATAGCATATTAATGGCGGACATGTGGTGGAAATGGTTGCGAAGACCTGTATCGAAGGAAGAATACAATGGATATCGAACGACTTTGACTAACAGTAGATATTTAACGAAGCTTGCTACTTACCTCTTGATTTTGCGCAGTTCCTTGGTACTTAGGAGCTAAATAAACCCTGACGTAAGCCGGAATGAGTTCACCTGTTAATTTGAGGGATTATTTCGAACTTCGCAGAAAGAACCATTTTATTATCACCGATATTTATCATCTCATCATTTCCTACCATTGTTTTCTTCGAGCACATTCTTGCAATTTCTTCCCGCTGCTACACCTTGACGGGAATTGAGGAGGCTAAGGAATTTTTTGTCTTTTTTACTTCTTGTGCGAGTGGTCTGAATCATTTCGCCAGCCGTCCTTTCAGGAGGCGTTGACGACGATCCACGCACTTCACGCCGCATTGATGCGAGAACAATGACCGACTGTACGTGATGGTTTCCGGTTGAGGAAGGGGGCGCCTCCTTTTATTTTTATGTTTACAGCAACAGGATTCCCTTTCAGTGACCTTGGTAGAGGTACCAATCTTTCTGGCTAAAGACATGCCATTCAATGTGCCTCCGTGACCTTTGCCACGGCAAAGCATTGATGGCTCGCGTGTTACTCTACGTTACCCTCTTTGTTTCCTTAAATTACCAGTGATTTTCCATTCGCAAAGTTTCTTCCTGAGTTATTCGGCCTCGCGGTAGACGCATGTTTGTACACCGCTTATAATCCGCTTCGCTGCTGCGACATTACAGCTTCCTGTGCGCCTCCTCACGGTTTCGCAACGGTGTCCGTTTACGAGCGCGAGGCTACGCACTGAGAGACACTTAATGGCGTGTTCTTCAGCGATTCGGTGAGGTGAGTGTAGAGGGTTTGCGGAAAACACGGCCAACGTTTTATTTCTTCGACGTATGTCTATCATTTGAGAGAACGCCTCGGCTGATACGAGGATGATGATTCCTTGAACCTTGTGTCTCTAAATTAAAGCCGTTACGAACGAATTTTCTTCTCGGTAGGGGGTATAAATTGATGAATGCATTAGCGTGGAGGATATTTTTTGGAAATTAAAACTATTTAATTGCGACTCCAATTTGTTGGAAACAGGTTTATTTGGGAACCATTGCAACTGTACCGTAACTAGAACGATGACTCTAGAACAACTGTACAAAGAAGGCGCTGATACATGAACATATATAGGAAATGTCCTTCTCAAAGCCTCTAAAAACTCCAGAGCGAACATATCATTCTCGAACAAAATAAAAGAAAAACGTTTTGCATTCTCAAATTTAAACAAATCAATTTAAACAACATTAATAAATTTAATGCATGGCACAACAACATGGAATCTTAGTCATGGTGTCAATAGCTTTAGGTCCATAATGCTATAGATCTCTTAAAAATATTTGGGTTGAAGGAACACATATACTAGTTACATAACTTGTTTACCAATAGTTGATAGCTTCGAATATTCTACCTAATCGTCTACCACCGGATAACGTTTAAGAAAGTTTAATCTATGACTAACTAATAATTAGTCAGTAAGAGTAAACTTACTGGTCATTTGTCTCAAAGCAATTCTTTTATCTAGAAATCGAGTCTCCAAAGGACTTGTTGCGCATTTGCCATCTTGGCTATTTATGAAATTCATGACTCCATGCCATAAGTAATGAAACCAATCAATTTATCGAATGTATCTCCAACACTTATTGAATGGTTGCCATGGCTTATGGGTCCCATAAATTTATAAGGTGTGTCGTTCCTGCAACTGGCCATTAGTCATTCAATGTTAAAATTGTTTCCCTTTAGGAATATTGTTCAGTAAATCAATGAAATCACAATAGGTGTGGATGTTCTCACATTGGTGACATAGCACCCATTGACAGTTGATGCCAAGGCAACAGGAGTCGGTACTAAATAAGCCGGAATTTTAATAGAATTGAGATGTGAATTAAGGGTTTGAGGTTTTCACGAGATGCTCTCTCTTCTAGAAATCAATGAATCTGATCTCATTTTATAGAAAAACATCTCGCCCTTCCTGAGAAACAAAAATATCAGCCCCTTACTGAACTAAGTTTCGAGATATTTGACTAAAAATACCATCCATTTTACATGGAAAATGGTTCGTGTATGCACTTCAAGTAGACATTATTTAAAAAAACGAGGAATTTCTTACACCTGGATCTATTAAAAATTTGACAGCGTTTATTTTGTATGTTTCTGCCAGTATTTATTGAAATTAATCGTATGGTAACCACCGTAATTTTTCCTGAATTACAAAAAACCTTCCGTTGTGAAGGAGTTTTAAACATCTCTTATGAAAAAATTAGTCAATTTTTTACTAAATTAATGATGATATCAGTCATTTAAATGTACATTATATCGCGACTATTTTTAGAGTATATACTTCATGCTTCCTACAGCTGCTGAAATCAGTACGAATTATTTGAATATTGTCTCCATTATGACTAGGGAACTATCTCGCTCAAAATACTTTAAAACCATATTGGACTGGAGGAATTTTATTTGACGTGAATATGTCAAGAATATTGAGTAGACGCTAAGAAAATTCACCGATTATAAAAACTGATATAAAAAAAGATTATTCACCGCCCAGGACATGGGTGCTTGTGTTCGTCTAATGATATATTAAACCACTTGTAATTGGGGAAACCTGTAAGTGTTAAATAAATTATTATTATTTTAATTATTATCGAAATTTTCACTTCTCAGCCTTTTTAAGGACTGGGAAACATTCACCTATCCCGGGTGCAAGGCACCAAAGGGATTAGGCTCAAATACTTAAAAGTTTTTAAAAATGAACATTTAAAAATCTCCGCACTATGGAGCAAGTATTAATTATTGTGGTTTTCTGAATTTTCAAGTTCAAATGATTTTCTATTCCTATTGTTTCCAAGCTTTTGTGCAGGTTTTTTAGTATTACACCAGTCGCGGATATTGGTACAATTTTAACGGTTTTTTGGTTCCATATTCCTATTTTTTTCTTCAGCCAGAGGAATTTATTATTATTATTATTATTATTATTAAAATATAATTGAAATTATAGGTTGCAGGGTGTGAGGTGGTATGGTGCCATAAATTGAACCAAAAGAGGAGAGGACGGAAATGTATTCGAGGTTTGCAACTTCAGCTTCAGAATAAACGGAGAATATAATATGGTAGTAGCACTACATTAGAAGAGGAGAGGATGGAAATACATCATAGGTGTACATTTTCAGTTTGAGGAGAAACGGAGAAAATTAAATGGCACGAGCAATTATGAAGGCTGTAACACTCATTTTATTTGCCACAGAATATTTAGTGCGAATAAATACTTCGTCACCTTTCTAAAATTTCACTAGTCCCCTCGTCCGTTTGCCTTCACGTTCTGCACTGCGTCTATCCCTCTTGGCAAGATTTCCCCGCATTCTTTCCGTTATGGCGCTGATGTCCTGGTTATCATGAGTGTCTTCAGTCTATCCCATATTCTGGTGGGTCTATGCCCTAGTTGTGCTTGATAGAAACTCTTCGTTAGATCAAGGGAGGACATAAACTTCGCGTTTGCAAAATCTTGGAATACTTCTTGAGTACTTCTCGAAGAGTGCGTACTAATCTAGTTTTATCAATTTGTCGACAGCGCGTGCATCTATGCATGGTCGGATGGTGTTTAGTTTTTTCATAATACACACTAATGGTGAGGTGAATCTAGAGGGGCTCCGTTCTATTATTCCACCGGCTAACATCTTCCCAATTGCCTCCCTTGCCTGGCGTCGAAAATTTAGCGGGATGTTATAACCTTTCTAGTTAAACTCTTCACCTCCTCTAATTTCTACCTTAGGCCTTACAATACCCCAATATAAGGTCTATTATAAAAAGTAACATCAGGTATCACCTTGTGAAAACTTGTTATGTTCATGATAAGCAATAACACTTTTACTATTTTCACACTTTTTCATTATTCACCGACCAGATTTAAACACAGTGCCCTTTATAAGGTCATCCACATCGATAGTGACACCTTAGTCAAAGTTTTATTGTTCATCATGAACTTAGGCTCATTTGAAAAAATAAAATGTATTACTTGTTTTGCCCATGCATCGACGGTTGCGCCATCTTTCGGGGTAAAAGTAAGTATTACCCTTAGAAGCCAAGAGACGTTAAACGTTTTTACAAACCGAATCCAATTAATTTTTAACCGCCAATAATGACGACTCCCACACATCACTCAAAGGCTACATTTGCAAATATAGTGGTCCCATGGTGTAACGGTTAGCACTCTGGACTTTGAATCCAGCGATCCGAGTTCAAATCTCGGTGGGACCTAGTTTTTTTCATTTAAATATTTTTGCGGTGATTGAGTGATGCGTTGGGAAAAAATATTCATCTGAGCTGACGCTAAGGAAAGAAATGTTAGATTGTGGGAGGTGAGGTGGTATGGTGCCATGAATTACACCAGAGGAGGAGCTGATGGAAAAGTATTCACGAGTTGCAACTTTAGCTTAAGGTGAAACGGAGAAAGTAAGATGGGACGAGCTGTTAAAAACGAGCTGGATAAGAACTGTTTGGAAGTATAGGAAGAGGATTTCGAAGATTAACTGAGGTATTAGGGATCTCAACTAAAGGTCTAATGATTGATGAGTCGGAAAATGAAATGGAAGGCTAATCGGAACAAAGCCGTGGAATTATTGAATGAATAAATGCGTTCATACTAAATCGCTTGATGATTTTTCATAGGCATGAGAGGATACTATATTTATGAATATAACAGGCACAGAAATTATTTTTCAAGGCGATTTTGAACGAATAGTTACTCCATAATGCTTATTGTGCTCAGAAATAACAAATTTTTGTAACTATCTGTTCGGCAGTGTATCTCTCTTATTTTATTGCTGCCATCGGACCTAGAATTATAGTGAGGCGTCTTGATATTATTCTGTGTCGCTCCGAAACAGACCAGTTCTGATTATTTCAAGCAAGCTAAGCCTAGCATGTAGCCTCCGTGTGTCTGGGGGCTCCCACCTTAATCCCTCTAAAAGTTGTGAGACACTATACGTTCGCTCTTAGAAGTCATTAACGAAGCGTGCAGATTTGCTTTGTATTTTATCTTTGTACATTTATAATTATGAAAAAGCATCACACTAAACCGCATTATGATTTTTCATAGGCATGAGCCAGTATTAATGTTCTAATTAAAGCACGCGCAGAAAATGTTTATCGAAGCGATTTTAAACAAATACTTACTCCAATACGCATTCACTGATAAAAATAGCACAAAAACTATTTATCAAAGCGGTTTTGAACGAGCATTAAACGGCTGAGAGCCAAGCATACTAAAATTGTCGCTTTAACTAGTAACTTTCTCTTTCGAGGTGGTTGGAGCAATTTTTGTTTATGTACAGATAATAGCGTGAAACTTAAATTACTTGTTCCCGTTTAAGATATATTTCTACATCTATATACTGCGTTGAAAGCCGCCGCATGGGCGTGTGGCAGGGAATGTTAGAATACCAGACGTGTAAAGATGTAAGAAATAAGGTTTGGGGAGGTGAAAAGGTGACGTGTATTATGGGAGAGTATATAGTGGAGCTCAGTTTTTATTATGGTCGCTTATTGTGCACGGAAATAACGAGTTATTGTACCTATCCCTTCGAAAATGTATCTCTCATATTTTATCGCTTTCGTCAGACCTAGAATAATAGTGAGGAGTCTTGATATTATTCTCTGTGTCGCCCAGAAACACACCCGTGCTGGTTATTTCAAGCAAGCTAAGCCAAGCGTCTAGCCCAGTGTTTTCCAAACTTTTTCGAGCCACCACCCCCTTTTTTCCATAAACCTTGCCCAGCGTCCCCAACTCTAAGCTTTAAAGTCATGGACTACATGAAAAAAGCAAGATTTTTGTAAAAATAATGCAACACAATTGTGATTATACTATTGTTTATTTATTTCAAATCTAAAAAAGAGATAGTTTACTCATCCCCGGACATGTATGTTAGGTGAGGGTCCAGCCTGCAGCGCTCCTTGAAGCCCCATTATATGGAAGCACCTGGGGGCGGTAACGCCCACTTTGAGAATCACTGGTCTAGCCTCTAGTAACACGCTAGGCTCTTGAGTCTCCGAGGCCGAGTCCCTAAGGGCTCCCATCTTAACTCCTCTTGAAGTTGTGAAACGCTATATGTTCGCTCGTAGCAGTTTTTAACGAAGTGTTTGGCAACATTTAGATTTAGAGAAGATTGCATTATAATATACTTGATCCTATAAATAACTCAAATGTCATTTTCATCTCACATTGCGCCTTCTCACAGAAAAGAGTAGCCCATGTTTGGCGCGTGCAAGTCCGAAGTCATAACTTGCCTTGTAATCATTTTTCGCCGATTGAACGTGAAATACATTGCAATAACAAGCAAGAATGTTGGAAATAGAGAAAAAATTGTGTGCTCAAATCCAATGTAAACGCCATTTTCGCGTGTGCTCACTGTATGTTAAACTTGGAATCGCTTACGGATATGATTGGTGTTAGAATGTATGCCAATAATGTAGGTATCTGCCCTTTATATTTTTTTTAGTCATAAACAAAGTATTTCCATAGTTTGAAGAGAAAAACGTAAATGGAAATGCAAACGGCTTTGTTCGCTGGAAATATTGTTCCGGTAAAAATAATATATCCGGTAACTTGCCCGCGTGTATTCTCATTTAATTTTTATTTGCAGATAGCAATGGCTCTGTCATCAGTGAAAGTATAATTTCTTAAACAGTTTTTGGGAAGGGTCAGAGGCCCTACTCTCCCCCAGTATAAGGCCACTAAAAAAGTTTATATATATTATTTGACTTGCCCACTCAGTCGAGGTTGAACCACCTATCGGGCCCCTATTAAGGTAGTCCGAGCGAAAAATCATTTTACTTAGAAATCAATGAATTTGGTCTCATTTTAAAGAAAAATATGTCACTTCTCCAATGGCATCAAAAATTTTACCCCATTACTACATTACTTTCGGAGATATTTGCCAAAAAAATACCCGCCCTATTACATGGGAAATGGTACGTGTCTGCACTCCAGAGAGACAATATTTATAAAATAAAGTATTTTTAACACTTAGATGTCGAAGAAACTAACAGTGTGTAGTTTGTATGTTTTATCAACTATATTTAAAAATGAATCATATTGTCGCCACAGTAGGGTCTTGGGTATCACAAAAAACCTTCCGTTTTGAAGGAGTTTAAACTCAACGCGCGAAAAAAATGAATCAAGTTAGACTTATTTAGATATTTTCATTTGATTATACTAACAATTTCTGTCGTATAAAACTATATAATTGAACCATTAATAATGAAATGTTTAAATCGTGTGTCTCACAGCTGATGAAATTAAAACGTATAATTCGAACATGGTCTCTATTATGACTAGGGAACTATCTCGCTCGGAATACCTTAACCTAACGAAAGATGTTAAAGGTGTTAAACAACCCTCATCGCTCTTATTTAAATCCACCAATGATGACTAATGCCTCTCAATGGTCCTGCACGTACGTGGAGGTCCCATGGTGTAATGGTTACCACTCTGGACTTTGAATCCAGCGATCCGAGTTCAAATCTCGGTGGGACCTGGTTTTTTCATTTCAATATTTTGTGGTGACTGGTTAGGGGTGAATTGGGAGATAATATATCTGTGGATTAATTTTGCTAATTTCAGATTTGGATGACATAGCTAAATAGGGAAAGTATTATCGGTTATTGTATTCACTGAGGTGATTTCAAGCATTTTTGCGCACAATATAAAATGAATTTGATGGCATTACAAAGAAAAATAACCCTGTCTTTCTAATGGCACTTAAATATCAACCAATTGGTCAACTGTGTTTGGAAATATATGAAAAAAAAACAGAAAATATTATCCGTAGAACAAGGTATGACTGATCGATTTCGAGGAACATTATTTTTAAATAAGAGGAGAATTCTAACATTCGTAACGTCAGATGTGTAACGGTGAACATCTTTCCACAGTTATTAAAAATTGTGAAAATATCCGCAATAATTATGGAAAAGTATGAAGCATCGGACATGGAGCAGAGAAAAGCTCAAGCTAAGAAGGCGTTCATGGGGAAAAGACAACTGCTGTGCTCAAAGAAGATAGGACTAAAAACTAGGAAATAGAATGTGAAAACATTCATTTATCTTGTTTATTATGACGTCCTTCCACCTAGTGAAAGCTTCTAGTTTCCATATCATGAAAACATTCATGTGAAGCGTAGCTGTATGGATCGGAGGCATGGGCCATTGGAAAATCTGATCAGAAAAGACAAGAAGCCTTCGAAACCTGGTTCTGGAGGACACTGCTGAAAATAAAATGGACAAAAAAAATAAGAAATGATAAAGTGTACAGAAGGGTAGAAGAGGAAAGGACCTTATGGAATACCATACAGAATAGAATGGATTGGACGCATCCTGAGACACAATGGGTTTGTTAAGACCATAATTGTAGGTAAAATAGAGGGAAAAGTCCCCAGAGGAAGACCCAGGAATAGTTTTATGGACCGAATATAGAGGAAAGTACATAGGAAGAGATATCAGGAGGTAAGGGAACTAACATTAGATAGGGAAGGGTGGAGGGCTGTAGTCAACCAATATTCGAATTGAACAACCAATGATGACGATAAAGCATCTGTTCAATATGGTTTCTAATATAATACAAACTTTGTTACCTCCACAGGTTATCGGAGAATGTATGACCGCTTTCGGTAGTTGCGCGACCTTCAGATTCATACCTGATGATGAACTGACTGTCGGAACTGGTCGTTCATTCTTCCCAACAAACTATGGAAGTTGCAAAGTTTGTCATATTACAATGAAGAACTTCCACCATGTAAAACATTCAACATAGATCAAACATAGTTTAAGCCAGTACGCACAATTTCTGCGTGATTTCTTGTGCATTTCTTGTGTGTCCTTCCTTATTTTGTATATTTATTTTTTTTAAAGTCGTTTTCTTTTTTTCCGTGGTAAAATGAAGGTAAACTCATTTGAAAATGATCCTATGCCCTAGGATAGCCTATGATAATTATGATATTGTATTTCGTGAAAGACTTCAATAATGGAAGGAATTTCACTTCGAATTAATATTTCATTAACTTGAATGGGAGCCACAGATTTCAGGATTAAGCAAATGGATTTTCGTGTTCACGTTTCCTTCTCATAACTTTGAGGCTTTCAGCCGCCATCTCAATTGAATGACTATGAAGTAATCTGTACCCTTGCGTCACCTAATGTTAGCTGCAAGGGAACAGTTTCTTATGGAGACTGTTCCAAATCGCCGTGGAATTCTGGGCGTCGTTTCGTGACAATGTCGAGTGTATCACATTCCGGCGACCCTCATCAAGAGAAAGTGACGTCTCAACTTGCGTTTGCCCTTATTGTGTTTGCATTCAAGCGTGCTTCCTCGTAAATCGGGCAGGTAATACATCAGCAAAGAGAGGGAGAGAGATGGGGAACAGTAGTAAATGTGGCTCAATATTTTGTGAAATCCAAGCATGCAAAAATCATGTGGAAAATTAAAATGTCTGAAAAGTATGAGTATGAATAACGTAGTATATTCGTGTTAGAGGAGTAAGTGCTGTGGCAGGATGGGGTGGTTCAAGAAAGTCGTCAGTTAATGTGATGTAAGATGCTCTTCACAGTAGTAAAATCAAGAGTCCATACAACAAGAGGGCGTGTATGAAGCGTTGTAAGAGTTTTTTTAAAACTAATGAAGGATTGGGCAGTATGGAGGAAACTATTGAAGTAGAGTCCGAATTTTAGGTCGATTGCAAACGAGGAGCAAACAAATTTTTGACTACACTTACCCCAAAAGGGATTGGAATGATCTACATCTACATACTACCCTGAAAGCCGCCGCATGGGCGTGTGGCAGATGGTGTTGAGACACCAGCTGTGTAAATATGTAAGGGATAAGGTTTTGGGAGGTGAAATGGTGACGTGTATTATGGGAGTGTATTTAGTGGAGCTCAGTTTTTCATGTGGGCGCTTGTTCTTTTTTGTCGTGGTAAAATGAAGGTGAACTCATTGGATAATGATCCTATGCTTATCTGTTCTGTACACAAATAAAACTAACAGAGGTTTGCTCCGTTTTTTTTCGGAAGGAATGTATGTTGTACCTATATGTTTGGCAATGTATCTCACTTATTTATCGCTTCTGTCAGCCTTGTGAAGATGTAAGGGATAAGGTTAAGCTTTGCTTGGCCCAACCAGAGCGAAGTGGAGCTCAGTTTTTCTTGTGGCCGCTTTCACACGAAAAACTGAGCTCCATCGTTGGCATCGTTCTGATTTTCATTAGAGAAATCAAAATTAACTACAAATCTTAAGAATGTTAAATGGAGCGTGGAAAGATACATGCATGACAACCGACTAAATTTTCGCTCTAAAAGGGCTTTATTATTGCTTTATACAGAAGAAGACGGCTTTTTCATATCCGGAAACGCATATTCAGTTTCTTAGTATTTAGGGCCTATGAAGCACGGGTTCCGCGTAAACTAAACTTAAAAAAAAATCAATTATCACTCCACATCAATCATTTTTACTGGTGGAAAACGTAACTTTTCTCAATTATGATAAATAAGTGCCACTCCAATGTCCATGGGCCATCTACAACAATCTAAAAGGAGACTTTCGGAGCGTTTCACTCCATGCCAAAGTACTGCGAAATATATACTTGTACATACCGCCCTGCGAGCCGCCGTATGGACGTGTGGCAGGGAGTGTTAGGACAAGAGCCGTGTAAAGAGATAAGGGATAAGGTTTTGGGAGGTTAAATAGTGACGTGTATCATGAGAGTGTTATTAGTAGATCTGTTTTTATTGTGGTCTCTTATTGTGCACGGAAAGAATGAGCTTTTGAACCTATCTGTTCGGAAAAGTATCTCTCTTATTTTATCGCTTCTGTCAGACCTAGAGATGAAGTGAGGCGTCTTGGTAATATTTTCTGTGTCGCTATGAAACACACCAGTTTTGAATTTCTCAAGCAACCTGAGCATAGCGCGCACCTTCCAAGTCTCTAGGAGCTCTCTCTAGAAGCTAAATCTCTCTAGAAGTTGTAAAACACTATTATGTTTGCTCGTAGCAGTCCTTTGTATTTTAATAATATTTTGGTAAAATGTTTATGACCAGAGTCCCAAATGCTCGCGGCGTATTCATGGCTCGTCCTAACGAGAGTGAGGTAGCATCTCTCTGTGACTTTTTTATCCGTGGACCTTTCTATTATACGCTTAACAAAACCTAGTTTTCTTTAATGCTGTACCCTGTATGGTGTGTTGTGCGTTCCCCACGATACATCAGAAGTTTCGGCATTTCCAAGATATTTAACTGTATAGAAAGATTTTATATGTACTCCACCCACGGTACAGGTATGGCCTTTGAGTGTAATTGGTGGGATTGGGCAGTATTAAGGAAATTATTGAATTCGAGACTAAATTTTTGGTCTGTTAATGAGGAGTAAACATATTTTTTACTATACTTAACCCGAAAGGGTTTGGATTGATGGGTATATTTGTTTGTATAGATACATCGGATGATAGCTACTCTCACAGAATTCACATAATTGGAATAGCTAGTTGAAATTTTCCCTCTCATCTTTTTCATTCACAGAAAGTAATGTTTCTCCAATAAAAAATAGGAGCTCCCATTTTATAAATCTATTTGGCCTTTAATTGACCTCAGTCGCGCGGTCAATTTAGAGGGTACGGTAGGATGTCTCCTGTCAACCTCTACAAATTTTATGTTCAACACTTTTCTCTATCTCACGTACTATAAAAAAATATTTTGGCGAAACGATTGAGATGGCCCAACCTGTATAATTTGCGGATTCAAGTCATGAAAGCAAGGCGAGAGGATGAGAATGAGAGCTATTGGGCCCGCTGTTATGTTCGACGCTTGGGGTGCGAAGTTCTTGTGACCGATAGAATGTCAAACATTGGGATATCACGGGGTTAGACGTTCTATTTTCACTCGATATACTTATTCTTGAGTAATGAATGCTGAGCGGATGGAACAAGTGGTCTATTTTGTTATGATAGTGCCTGTCATTTCTCTAAATAACGTCGGTAGTCCACGGACTTATAAATATTTGTTTCTAGAAGCTCTAAGACGCGTGTGCTGGGCAGTGATGGCACACATCTTCACTTTTACGTGCATGCTCGTAAACGTTGCGCATTGGAAGTAAACATAACCTCTCCCCTTGTTCCACTTAGACAAATATATATTCATCAATCACTTTGACGCAGTGAATACACAAACATGAATTAATAAACATGACCTTCAGGTGGTTTTCAATGAATTCCTGTGGGAAGCAGCCATCATGACAAGAGTGCTATAGAGTACAAAAAAATACGAAGTAAATTAATATGAAATACATATACTCGTGAAAAATTTTGATTGATACGCCATTTTTCTGATATTGACAATGAATAAGCTTAAAAATATTGAAGACAGAAGAATGGCTTGATAAAAAAATTCCACAGTTTTAAGAGAAAGCATCCAATCATAGACATTTTTTGATGTGAACATATTTTGACAACCTTTCAAAGCCAGTGGGAATTCGTTATACAATTTAGAGTCATAGTGTAAGAATGTCTTTCAGATACAGTTATGTGAACCTTTTGCAGAGAAAACAGCTTTCCACCAATGTAGGGTTTGCTGAGCAAGGCAGATTTGTTGCCTCATAGAAAGAACATACCTTTTATATAAATATACCTCAGGGGGAGCAGGTTTTAACTACAGTATTTCGGAAAAGAGGAACGACGTCAGTATTTTACATTTAGTTTATGTTCATTTATATGGCAAAAGGTTGGCCAAATATATTATACCAAATACCTTTAATTGTATGTCAAAACAACTACATAATCTACAAGGTTTGGTAGAAATCAAGAAAGAAGTCAAAGAAAGGTTAATTAGAGAAATTTAGAGTCTGTAATCTCTTGTAATAATCTGTTAAACATACGGCAAATATATATTTTTTTATCTCATTTCCGTATCTCATATCTCATTTCCGTTTCACAGTTTTGATAAATTTTTCAATGTCATTACATTAAGTTTTGGTGTCTTTTACTTAAAAAAGTTATAACTGTATTTTGAAATTCCACTTCAAAGTTACTAGATTTGTAACATGCCACACTGTATGAATATCATGGAACCTTCTGAAAAGCCATGTGACTTGGAAGACCCAAGGATTAATTTATGAAAGAAAGACAATCTATTAAAAATATATTAATCACTAACAGTAACAGCTATGTTAGTGATCAGCACGAAGATAAGTTTAACTGAAGGTTAGAGTTTGGATGGAGGTCTCTCAAGCTATTTGGGGAGATGGACACTAGATTGTCAACATATTTAAAGATGAATTTCTAAATCATGGCAAATTATATATAGGTATATGTATTCTATGTGGTAACGTACTGTAGGCTTTCATACAATAGAGACATTTGAACTAACTACAGTTGAAATTAGATAGCAACAAAACAAATGTAGCAATAAAAGTTTTATTAATATGTTGGAATATTGCAAATATTTATTCAATCATTATTCTGAGTTCCCACACATTTCCGCCGGAATATTGGGAGTTAATACTGAATTCAAACTGCAGCTGGAAACCCTGATCTTTTTCAGAAATAACTGGTGGTACAATTGACAATGAAGAGCAAGTGGATTCTTTCACCTATCTCTTAAGTACCATCACGTGGGATGGAAGAAGTACAGCAATCATCAAGCGGAGAATAGCTTAATCTAAGGAGGCGTATATGGGAAAAAGCTAACTGCTGTGCTCAAAGATAGGACTCAACATACAAGAAAAGAGTATGTAAAAACATTCGCGTGGAGCGAGGAACTCTATGAATGGGAAGCATGTACCATTGGAAAAGCTGATCAGAAAAGACAAGAAGCCTTCGAAACCTCGTGCTGAAGGAGGATATTGAAGATAAAATGAACGGACAAAAGAAGAACTGATGAAATGCACAGGAGAATTGAAGAGGAAAGGACCTAATGGAACACCTTGCAGAAAAGAAGAACAATATGGATTGCACACACCCTAAGACACATTGGGTTTATTTAGAACATAATTGAAGGCAAAATAGAGGGAGAAGTCCCCATAGGAAAACCAAGGAATATGTTCATGGACCAAATAAAGAGGAAAGTACATAGGAAGAGATACGTGGAGGCAAGGGAACTAGAATTAGATAGGGAAGGGTGTAGAGATGCAGTCAACTAATCTTAGGATTGAAAAAGCAATGAATTTATAATTACGTCAGCTACTTTTAATTTATAATTACGTCAACTACAAAACGTTACAGTCAGCTGTGATTGTATATCTTTGATTTATGTAAAATCTCCTCAACTACTTCAATGCATTCAATTGTAAGTATATCATATGTGAATTGATGTATGTTTGTTTAATTAGTAAGGGGATCGGGTTGTTGTGGTGGCTAGAGTACTCACCTACCACACGGGCAGCCAGGGTTCAAATCCCTGCAGAAGAGGATGTTTTTCAAAAAAATCCCCACTTGAGAGTCTTGTGGAGGGCACTTCAAGTACAGTATTCCGTCTGTCGGATGAGACGTTAAACCGTGGTCCCTTTGGCACCTTTCGTTAAGAGCAGGCTAATGCCGACGTCGGGTTTCTATCCACCCTTCCTCCCTTTCCTATCCCCTATGGCGCAAATGACTTTAGCCGTAGGTCGCCTCCCCAAAAATCCAATCCAATTCAATCTTTAATTTGTAATCTGCAATAAGTCGTAACGTATTGGGAGTTGAAATGGTGACGTGTATTATGAGGGTGTATTTAGTGGAGCTCGGTTTTTATTACAATCGCTTATTGTGCACGGAAAGAACGAGTTTTTGTACCTATCTGTTCGGTAATGTAACTCTCTTATTTTATCGCTTCTGTCAGACCTAGAGATGTAGTGAGGCTTCGTGATAATATTCTTTGTGTCACTCTGAAACACACTAGTTCTAAATTTCTCAAGCATCCTAAGAGTAGTGTGTAGCCTCCGAGTCTCAAGGGGCTCCCACCTTAATCCATCTAAAAGTTGTGAGGTACTATATATACGCTAGTAGCATTTTTTTAACGAAGAGCGCTGCTTTCCTTTGCATTTTATTAATTTTTTTGGTTAGATCTATTTGACCAGGTTCCCAAATGCTCGCGGCGTATTCGAGGTGTGGCCTCACCAGAGCGAAGTAGCATCTCTCTTTGTCATGCAGGTATTAAAGTGAAATCATCGTAAAGCGGGGATCTACTGTATTACTTTTTCCGAATTATGCCAATAAGATTTGTAATCTTGGGTAACATTGCAGTCACCGCATTTGCACACTAATCGGACGGTTCATGATTCATGTCATGAAAACCCTCTTCCACCCCTCATCACTGTAAGAATGAGATTGTTTTTCCATAGGATTCTAGTACTTGTGTTTATCTTCTTTGAAATTAAACCTAGTTGAACAATCTTGGATGAGAGATCTACCTTGGGTCTTTCCGATCTTGATTTTTTTGCGAGTGACAAGATTTTTTTCTTTCAATAAATTTTACTTGTAGGTGAAAGAAAACAAAAAAGGAATATTTTTGGAAGAAATGAATTTTACCCTTCAATAGAAATTAACACGACAGTTAGAAAATTACCACTCATGGGAAATGGGCTTTGGCGTCGAAGAACTTTTAGAATCAACGAGTCTGAATGGGTGACAAATGTTTTATGTAATTTTCAGAATAAAACATTGCCGTACCTATTTTCTCGAATGTCAAAATTACTTCGAATGTATTGACAAACGTCTTTTTTTCCAATCGCGCGAAAGTCGCATGGGGTAACACATGTTTTCTTTCATTTGGAGGTGGCTAACTGCAATTTCGCGTCGCTCATGTCGATCGTTTCACATCAACGTGCGCCAAAAGCGAGACATGCGTGGTGTTGGGAATGGTTATTGTGCTGTTATAGCTTCGTATGAAAGCGGTCACATGTGAGACTGCGGTTCCCTTGACAACTTTGGTGGCAATCATCGTTGAAAAAATACTTCAAAACTCTCCGCTTTGCTCGACGTTTTTTAATTAAACTTCAGAGACCCCTATAGGACGTTCCATGCCTTTTCCTATATTTGGAGTGTCTCACGACCATCGATCAATTTTTTCTCTTTGCAATTGCTAGTTTTGCTATTGATATTTCCACTCTCATATCCCCATTGCCTCGACTCTTTCCGCTCTGATAGTAGTTTAAATATCTAGATAGAACTATTGGGTTCAACTTATACTATGAAACCCTTTGAGTTGTGAGTTTTTTTTCGTTTGCCCTTACCCCATGAGTGAGTTTTTAAAAATTAACTTACTTCCGATTACAATTTTATTAATTTGAATTCAAGTTTGATTGATATACAATCAAAGAAAACAAAATTATCATACATTGTACAAGGAAAATAAAATAAATACAACAATTTTACTGAGTAAGGGCATAATTATTGTGGGAGAATGTAAAAACACTTTTTACATTCTCCCACGATATGTTATTCCACCAAGTAGAGCCGTTAACAGTTGAAATATAATTATTGTGGTATAAGAACAAAAATGTTAACTTAGAACTGGACTTAAAACAGCTTTGAATGCAGTAACTTCCGTCAGTGGAACCAAGTACATGTGATATGCACGTACTCGAGGCTGAACGTAGTTAGTAGAATAATGGAATAGATGGCAGGACTCTTCAGAGAAAGTTTATCGTGATAGTTGGGCTCACCAGCCACCAGGATAGGTTGAATAACATGTTACATTGCACCTGAATGAGAGGCGTGAATGTACGCCTTTACTGCTCCAGCGAAAATTTGAAAGACGTACATGTGCGATCATAATCTGGATGACCAAGAGGCACGAGGACGTAAATGAACGTTCTTGCTGCTTAAAGGGTTAAGGTATTTTGATCTAAATATCATTTCACATAGAAATCAATGATTTCTGTCTCATTTTTAGGACAAATATCTCACATTTCCAAAAATATCGAATTATCAGCCCCTTACCTAACTATTTTCCGAGCTTTTTGACGACAAATACTTGCCCTGTTACATGGAAAATGGTACGAGAATGCAATTCTGGTGTCTTATTTAAAATATGTAATGACGAATTTATCACACATATTTCGTCAAATAATTTCTAGCCTACTATGATAATAATTTCTAACCTACCTATGTTTTCTCAACTATTACAAAAAATCTACATCTACATCTACGAAATACAGTACAATCCACCCCTAGGGTTTGTGGCACGGGGTGATTCCACACCAGGCATGCAACACTCATCCCAGCTGAAATCAGAACCGTGCACGCTCGCCCTGATGCCAGGCGCAGGCCAAAAGCAGTCAGGATGACAGTGCGCGGTCAGACCAGAAACGAGTATAGTGCTCCGTAAACGAACATGCTACCATGCAGTATATTATTTACAACTACTGGTTAGTATTATTAATGCGACTGAAGAATAGTAATGCAAGGTACTAAGCCATGCAGGAGCTATATCATGCCGGACATTTCATGCGGGGTTAGTAGCTAATAATGATGTTCAGACATTCAGTTCAAGAGAAAAACCTACTTTAACAAGTGAGGGTCAAAGTTTCCCAAAACTGATCAATCGCAACTATTATGGTCCCTTATTGTACGTGGCGAAAAATTACATTTTAAATCTATTGGTTCTACTGCCTATTTCCTTGATATCATATCTGTGATCATCTCAACCATAATAGTTTGGCTCTAGCAGAATATGTTGATCGTCTGGCAAAAAAGCTTATAGTTACGGCATTAATTTTTTCAGGATCACAAAAAACCTTCCGTTGTGAGTGATTTTTAAACGTACCTCGCAGAAAAAAAGACTGATGATATAATGATGGCCAATTTTATTCAATTGCTAAGAACTTCAGTCAGATTCAAGTGTATATTATTTCACTAATAATGCAATATTTAATTCATGCTTCCCACTGCTGTCGAAATTTGAACGTCAAATCGAATATCATCTTCATTGTGACTAGGGGACTATCTCGCTCAAACTACCTTAAAGACGTAGCCAATGGAGGTCTTTATAATTCTATGCTATTTAATGAAGCAAGCGTCGTTACGCATTAAATCTTCGTAAAAATTTTTCCCGTTTTATGGATTTTTTGTCCGCAGCCCCTCCAACCAATAAACCAGGTGGAGTAATATTTCTATCCCGTGAAAAAGCTTGGATAGTTGGCTCTTATCTTAGTAGGTCGATTTGGAGCTTTTATTTCACGTGAATTCTCAATTTTTTGTGAATTATTTTATATTTTTCACATCCCCATGGGAAGAAGAAAACGTAATTTTCCGGAGAGCCATAATAGTTTTTGTTTTAAACCGCGCTCCTTAATCATCATGAATCAAGACTTACCGGGAAGTGCTGGCGACCCACTTTGGGGACCGCTCCGTTACAACACTGCAGCCTGCGCGCACCATAATTCAACTGTGGTCGCCTTGTCACTAATTCAGTACTTACCGAACTTAGAAAGGGCGAGACGTGGCCGAGACCCACTTTCGGAAACGGTGTCTATTTCTATTCCTAGAGGAATGGATTACCTATTCAATCGCAAGATAAAGGTTGAAAAAAATATTATATGAAAATGCTCCGCCATCTTTTACATATAACAATCTATAATGCATTCATTAATTATCAAAAATATAGTGAAAGTAAGAAAAGAAACAATTTACTGCTGTAAGCAATGTGAAGTTCCACTATGTGTGATAGTGCTTTGAAATTTACCATGAAAAAAGAATTTTTGATTTCCATAGTCAAATATATTTTTAAAATTCAAATGTTCAGCCAATGTAGTCATTTATATGCAAAAAATATCAATTGTATTGTCATTGACTTATTAAAATTTACATTCATTAAAAAAATAATTATTGCGTATAACATAAACAAATTAGGGTAAGTTTGATAAAATGCATGTTTCGTGAAAAATCTCCTCAAACAGTGGAAAATTAATGGTGGCTTGCACGGTATTTCGTTGATGTAGATGGAGTGTTCACCATGGAGTGTTCTCGCTTCTATGAAAATTGCTTTTCTTACTGATAATACTTGAATTAGTCTTTTTCTTTTCACGGAATCAAAATTGAAGTTCCATGAGTAAAAAAAATTGTATATGTAGAAGTGAAAATGCGGCGAAAAAAATGATAAAATGAGAAGCAAATATGTCATTAAAATCAATTGGTAGTCGAATAAAGACAGCAAACCATCTTTATTTTTGAGCTATCAGTCATTAATTGCAGATATTGTCGTTAAAACTCGTTGGTTCAATCAAGTGGGCGCTACGGTCTCCAACTTGGCAGGGTCCCCTGGATTTCATTCTCAACACTATCCACTGTCATTATATGGCAATCCAGAGGACTCTTCGACTAGGGATGGATATGAAATGCATTAAAATAAAATAAATATTAAAATATATATATATTTTTAATCGCTTTTATTTAACAAAAAATGCACTACAAAGTAAAAAATTATTTATTCCTTAATATTGCCTTTTTCCTACTCTCGGATTTGCCTTTTTCCTACTCTCGGATATGCCTTTCTTTCGTTCAAATTTGCTCTTTTCCAGGCCGGGTCCCGTCCCACCCGTTTCACTCCACAGGCCCGTAACCTTGTTTATCAGTCAACTTTTCCCACCAATACGCCTATTCCTAGTTTTATTGTGAGATGTAAAAGTTCCTCCATCACTGCGCCATCTCTTGAAATTAATTGGAAAATACCCAAACATGGCCGCCGAAAACTTCACCTCCCATGTTCGATTTCCGCTGTAAACCGTATTTTCGCACTTTTCTCACATCTCTTTTCACTTAAAATAATGCCATTTTATGCACTATCACCCAATATAATTCATTCAAATACACCCATTTCTAGGGGTTGAAAAAATTGTCTTCGATGGGACGCTAAGGAACATGTTTACCCCGTCGGGTTGCCACAAAAGTGTACAATATTGCATACACTACAGGATATAGAAACGCAATTAAAAAGAACATATTTCTTTGATATACATTTTATTTTCGACTTTTAAATGACTGAATATTGTATTGTCAACGAAAATGAACCTATGTGCAAAATTTAAGATCTCTAGTTAGTCATGAAGGTAGTTAAAAATTGATTACAAAATTTGATGCTGACACAGAAGACCCTGACACACTAGACCCTGACACACAAGTGAAGTTAAATAAAAGCGATTAAAATGTACTTACCGAATAAGCTGCACTGATTTGATCATTATTTTGAGTCTCGAGCTATCTACATCTACATATTACCCTGAGAGCCGCCACATGGGCGTGTGGAAGGGGGTGTTTGGACACCAGCTGTATTAAGATGTGGTTTGGGGAGGTGAAATGGTGACGTGTATTACGGGAGCGTATTTAGTGGACCTCAGCTTTATTGTGATCGTTTATTGTGCGCAGAAAAAACGATTTTTTGTGGCTATCTGTTTGGTAGTGTATCTCTCTTACTTTATCGCTTATGTCAGACCTATAGATGTAGTGAGGCGTCATGATAATATTCTCTGTGTCGCTTTGAAACACACCAGTACTGAATTTCATTATCAAGCTAAGCCTAGTGTATAGCTTCTGAGTCTCTAGTGGCTCCCACCTTAATTCCTCTAAAAGTTGTGAGACACTATATGTACTTTTAATATAAGACACTGTCTCCGGCGTTGGAAACTTCGTTTAATGGACTTCTTAGAACAGGTTGAAATTGTGAATTGCCCCACTAAACTTTGTAATGACCATATGTTCCCCTCTCAGTCACCTTTACTTTATGTCACACTACCATCCCTCCACGACCCTCGACCTTAATTTCCTCATGCTTTTAAACCTTTTGGGAAACCTTCCCCCCCCTCCCTTCCTTTGTTGTTTTTTCTTATGCAAGCAATCCCAAGGCCATCGGATTCCTATATAAGTGTAAGCCACCCAACCATTTGTACCTGAAGATGGCATGACATGCCGAAACCCGGGTCGTTTCCTTACAATAAAGAGTGGAATAACAACCAAGTGTTTTTTATCATCAAAACTATATGTACACTCGTAGCAATTTTTAACGAAGCGCGTTGCTTTCCTTAGTATTTTATTATTTTTTTTGGTGAAATCTTTAAGACTATGGTCCCAAATGCTCACAGCGTATTCGAAGTGTAGCCCAACAAGAACAAAGTAGCATCTGTATTTTACTTTTTCATCAGAGGAACTTCATATTATACTATTAATAAAATATAGTTTCTTTACGCTTTGGCATCCCGTCCATGAAAGTGGTGTATTTTTACCATCGAATTAAATGAAAATGGAAGATTTCTAATTTGTTTTGACTAACGTAGTCGTAAGGGAAGTCTGCTGTCGGAATAACGATATTGAACAATGTGGAATCATAATCATTAATTTGACTTTCATTCATAAGCGATTGTGATGAATGATGACAACTTTGTACTGAACGCGTGATATCTTATCATCGAAATCACCGAAACGCGTCGAAATGCGTTGTACTAATAAAAATCCATTGGACATTGCTCATTTTTACTCATTTTATTAATAATGTTCCACAACATCTCGCCGGACTTCGTTGAATCTATTATCATGTGATGATAATCATAGGCATTCACCCGATTTTATGACAAACTCTTTTTGTATCTCTGCTCTTATTCATTTACCCTCTTCTGCTTGCAGGTCAAACTTTCGAAGAAAGACACCACTACCGTTTCGTCAGAGAATTCTCTGGTTGAGGATGTCTTTCCTCGGTCACACGAGTGCATGGATTGCGGAGATGCGGATTCGACGAATCGTGCGTGGTCGGGAGAAACATCTGCGTGTCAGTCGACGCCGAGGTGACGAATGTGTCAAGATACTCGTCTTTATTGGCGTGCATTCAAAATTGCGGAATTCGAGTGACTTGTGTTCCCATCAGCAGCAGAAGAATAAGGATGATTAGTATTATTATGAATGAGGTGTCACGGAAGGCCATAAGACACTAAATCCGGCGTTACCCGGTGGAAAATGGTAATATTCTTCATTATGAAAGAGGTATTATTACTTTATTTGATTCCACACTTTATCTCTCCAACTGACCCGGATTTTGGCGTATTATTCCATTTTCAAGGTACATGTTTTTTGGGTGGCCTGGTCTAATATATTGCTAAAGAAAGGTCTCACTCATATTTGGTCGCTCAATCCTAAAATTGGTTGACTGAAGCCCTCCACCCTTCCCTATTTAATGCTAGTTCCCTTACCTCCTGGTATCTCTTTCTTTGTACTTTCCTCTTTATTTGGCCCATGATCTTATTCCCGAGTCTTCCTCTGGGGACTTTTCCCTCTCTTTTGCCTTCAATTATGTTCTTCACAAACCCATTGTGTCCAATCCATCTTCCTCTTCTTTTCTCTATTGTGCCCCACGTGGTTCTTTCCTCTTCCACTCTTCTGTACACTTCATCATTTCTTATTTTGTCCGTCCATTTTATCTTCAGCTTCCTCCTCCAGCACCAGGTTTCGAAGGCGTCTAGTCTTTTTTGGTCAGCTTTTCCAATGGTCCATTCTTCTGATCCATAGAGTGCCAAGCTCTACACGAGTGTTTTCACATACCGTTTCCTGGTTTGTAGTCATATCTTCTTCGAGTACAGCAGTTGTCTTTTTTTACATGAATGCCTTCTTTACTTGGGCTGTTATCCGCTTGATTTCCGTTGTACTTCTTCCGTCCCACGTAATGGTACTCCTGAGAAAGGTGAAGGAAACCACTTGCTCCAATTTCTATCCTCTCAGGGTGCCTTTTGCATTCACCTTCTCTCGTCATGGAATGGACAATTAATGAACATGAACCTTGAAAGCAAGAGAAAATCATGCTCAGTAATAATGGTACAATATTTCGTAACCCGTGTACGTTAGGGAAATGAAGTTGGAATCAGTTAAGTTACCTTTTACACTATAAAGAACATTGCCGATATCTGCTGAGTAACGCCAGAATTAGTGTCTAATATCTCACAACAGTCTCCTGAAAAAATATAATTGAAGGTGCTGCACATAGGATGACTTATCGAGAAAGACCAACGGCGGATATGCACGCAGAAAATTATACAGGAAAACGAATTAAGTTGGTTATGAAGAAACGACGTAGTTATATAGAGAGATAAATTGCTTATGGTGATATTTTCAACAATTTACATTTCTAAGATTCCCCAAGAACTACGCGCCGACACTTAAAAAACGCTAAATTTTTTACATCTGAGGAAAATATGTATGTCTTTCCTGCCATCGAAGACCCTTCGGCGCATGTAAGCTACATGTTGACAAGTCAACAGTAAATTCTCATTAGACTTAATACTAGCTATCCAGCTAGTCAATTAAATTTTCATCCTCTGACACTCAGCGCCCCTTAGCATAGAAAAAACTATCTGAACCTAAGGTGGTTAATATCTTTCCATATCAGTAGTGGTGAACATGGTTCAGAAATTAAGAACGATTTTCTCGCTGGAATTGTTCTTTCCTTATCCATCTTAGTTTGGGTGAAGCCTAGAAAGTTTCTTTTCCCTTCTGCATGCTTAACTCTTGTTCGTGTTCTCTATAATGGAATCATGCCTTCCTTTTATCCCATATGTGTATCCCTCAGGAGTGTTTATCCGTATTTTCAGACAACATCCAGTGATATGATAAGTTTCTTAGTGAAAGCAGTGAAGTGCTATCCCCTGTAGTACCCCATGACTATCGTGTTGTCCTTATCCCCAAAAAATGGCGTCTATGTGCGTTTTTATTGTGCTGCGTGTGTGATATTTGCCATCCTGAAGTGTGCCTCAACGTGCTTTTTAAGGTGAAGTTTATATGTTACTAGGTGTGTTTGTGTGGCCAGTGTTCTATGTCCTGGTGGATATGCATTTATGTTTCATTACGAGCTTGAATATAAAGTGGGAAAGGAGCGCATTGCTGTCTCTCTTCCGCAACCGTGGAGGCGTGCATTCTGATGTGATCTTCTAGTCTTCCTGATGGGATTTGTGGCGAATCCCGGTCGGATCAGATCCTTTTCCGCGAAGAGGACGTGGAGGTCAAACAGCTTCAATTAAGGTAAATACAACTCAAGAAGGACATTCTGGTCTTTGTTTAGCAAGCGACGCCATAACGATCGGAATGAAACAACGCCAGTATTTTACTGTGTAAACTTACTTATTAAACATTTGGGGATCATTTATCTGCTACTTTTTGAGGGCGGAATGAATTACTGTTTTATCTAAATCAATAACTTAATCTTCAATAAACTTCGCAGTTTAATTAAAATCAAGGCATTTATAATCATCCATCCTTGACTGGCATCAATGATATTTCCCATGTTGTATATTAATTATTATAGGGTGTCCTACAACTAGGAATATCGGAGGAATTTAATGCATTACTACTATTGCTTACTATTCCCTTGATGTGTTTGAATTCATGACGATCTCTGCATTTTTTTCGAGTTTTCCTCCAAGTAAGTTGTTATTGAGACGACAGTTTCAGATCGAAAAAGTGTAGAGATCATCATTCCAGCTTCGTGGAAACCTGAGAACCAACATGTTTTCATTCATTCCTAAACGTGACTCTAATCCCTTGAGACTTGTCCCGATGTGATTTCATTTTTAACCCTGCTCCAAGAGAACTTAAAAAATTAAAATTTTTAATAACTATGGAAAGATGTTCACCGTTACACATCTGACGTTTCGAATGTTAGAATTCTCCTCTAATTTTAAAATAATGTTCCTCGAAATCGATCAGTCATACCTTGTTCTACGGATAATATTTTCTGTTTTTTTTTCACATATTTCCAAACACAGTTGACCAATTGGCTGATATTTAAGTGCCATTAGAAAGACAGGGTTATTTTTCTTTGTAATGCCATCAAATTCATTTTATATTGTGCGCAAAAATGCTTGAAATCACCTCAGTAAATACAATAACCGATAATACTTTCCCTATTTAGCTATATCATCCAAATCTGAAATTAGCAAAATTAATCCACAGATATATTATCTCCCAATTCACCCCTAACCAGTCACCACAAAATGTTGAAATGAAAAAACCAGGTCCCACCGAGATTTGAACTCGGATCGCTGGATTCAAAGTCCAGAGTGCTAACCATTACACCATGGGACCTCCAATGGTGTATTTTGGAATTCATCTACTTTGCAAAGCAGAAAATCAGGCGTAAATAAACACATCCCCAATGATCCCAAATGAGGTTTATTTTAGGGTTACCTGACCTACTTGCATCGAAACGGAATAGCGTTAGGTGGTTAGGGCGGCAGTCCGTAAGTGGCAGAATAAATCCTCTCAGCATACCTCTACCTTAATATAATAATATACCGGAGAGGCAGATATCTGCTGTGAAAGAATCTTGTGAAATTATCGTTATTCGAACCCGGTTGCCGGGCAGTTGTATCAGTCAGTTGATCCACCAAGCTATCATAATTCAAGGCAATCCGACCGAGGCATAAAATGCACGATAGCGACACCTATGCAACCATGTTGACTGGAGACAGGACTAACTTGTTCCTATCATCCTCCACTGAAATTTGATATGAATTAAGGTTGCTGTAGCTTGACTACGTGAATCAAATCAAATACTAAGTTATACATTTTTTATTATCCATAAAAAACAATCCTGCTACCATTGGTGGAATGGGTTACCCATAGAAAACTATAATTGAGGTACACCATATGCGGATTATTCCACGAATATATTTTTATGACTACCTATATTTGTCCCGCAGTAGGACCCGACTACAGCGCCATATTCATGGAACTAATTCATGTCGACACCAATTGCGGCAGTATTTCGCGTAATTACTTTTAAAAAAATGCTGGTAAAATATCGATGTTTTTTAATTCAATTTTCAAAGACTTTTAGTTTCTTAGAAACAGTTTTAATCAAAAGCTTGAGCATGCTTTCCTGTTCAAATTTTAGTATTTCTGACTTAATCTGAGAAATCTGCATAAGAACCCATGTTAAAATATCCTCTTTCAAGGATGAATCTTAGAAAAATCATATTTCATCTCAGTTTATATGATGCACTCCAAAAATATTACATTCAAGTTGTCAGGATATCTGGAATGAGTGACCCTGAGGTCAGAGCCACCTTATGGTAGTGTTGACGAAATATCATTCCACCGAAAAATCAATGAATTTGGTCTCATTTTAACTTGAAAAATATTTTATTCTTCAATATATCAGCCCCTTACCGAAATACTTTCCGAGATTTTTGACTAAGAACACCAGCACTTTTACATGAGAAATGGTAGGTTACTCTCTCAAGTGAATCTTATTTTAAACTGAGGCATTTCTAACACCTATATTTCGTCAAAAAATTGAGTGTTTAGTTTGTATGCTTTCTCATTTATTTTTGAAAATAAATCATATTTTCACCCTAGTAATTTTTCAAAATCGCAAAAAACCTTATTTTTTAAATAGTTTTGAACGTACTGAGTGAAAAAATGAGTCAAATCAAAGACTGATGTGTATATTTTTATTTGAAAATCAAGAATTTCAGTCATGTATAAGTATATTATAGCATCAATGATAATGTAATATTCAATACATACTTCCTACATCTGGTGGAATTAAAACGTACAGTTCGAATATGGTCTCATTATGACTAGGGAACCATCTTGCTCAAAATACCTTAAGATGGCTTGGTGGTGTAAATGGGTTACACACATAACCGACAATTGTGAGATCCGAGTTTGAATCCCCGTCCAGTCAAACATTTTTTTGGTTTGAGAATTACACTCTCTTTGGTGTATATATTCGCTCCCTTCCGCGTGACTACGTTTTACATTCATCATTTTTGTAATCTCTCTGATTGGGAAATTTATCCCTGCTTTGTATTTTCATTTATGTCTCACTTTCCTCAACCAATTTTCTCTCATAGTTTATGTGGGTAGAAATATTGCATGAAGATGGTTATTTTTCATTCCCTCTCAATTTCAGGAGGCACGCAAGTGGACGGCGATGGAAAAGGAAAGCTGCTGAGGTAGGGATCGTCTCAAGGGATGCGCTTGGTATTGAGTTTCTTAATGCTATGGTTGAACGCATGAATGGACATTTTATTCGGCGTTTCACTTTATATTCCTTTTCTACTGCCTTACTATCCTTCAAAGTGGTTCAAACACTGTACACTGACACTCTCACATCTGTTAACAGAGGAGAGAGTATCACCCAAATGTGAAGAGTGCGACAAAACTCTCAGAGTAAAACACCTCGTGACGGAATGCAACAGGCTACGGGCAGTTAGAGAAAGACTACTCATTTAAGGTGAAAGAGAGAACGCTTTGGGTGACAACTATAAAAACACATATTAAATGAAGAGAATGGTTTTTCGGGTCTACCTCCGCGATTATCAATTATCTATGGACAATTTTTCGCCACTTTCCTTCCAGGGAGCATATCAAGGAATGAGTGCCTGTCTAAGAAAGCGAAAATTGCCGTGTACAAAAGTTTACTTCTCCCCACTTTGTTGTATGGTAGTGAAACATGGGTATGTCAGGATAGACATTAGAGTACACTAAACGCCGTGGGTATGAGTTATTTGAGGAGTGTTTGCGGCAAAAGTAGGATGGATAGGGTCAGGAATGAGTGGGTCATGAATGAATTTGGGTTAGATGCTCCAGTAATGGACATATATGAAAGGAGTGAGCTTCGTTAGTTTGGTCATGTTGAGAGAATGGATGAGAGTCGAAATACGAAACATATATAAGAGCGAAATGAATGGTGTGAGAGGGAGAGGTAGGCCGAGAAAGTTGTGGTTGAGGAAATTCTTAGGAGGAGGAATATTAGGAGTCTTAAAAACAGGAGGGCGTGTATGAAGCAGTGTATGGGGGTAAATGAAGCAAAAGATGTTTGCAAGGATAGGTCTGTATGGAGAAAATTATTGAAGCAGAGATAGGTGTACAAATACATATTTATGAGTAAAACTTACTGACTCTGCCTACCCCGAAAGGGAACGGCGAGATTGGTATGTACGTATGTATGTATATTTCGTCAGCGTTCCAGCTGCCTTCTTCAGGTCCGCTGAAGTGTGGATGCAGGGTTTGGTCCGTCCTTTTATGTTACTCCGTTTTCGCGCCTTCGGGTGAAGGTGTGTCGTGATTGGTCCGTACTGTTAAAGGCCTGAAAGGCGCGAAAACGGAATAACATAAAACAGGGGTGGCCAACCCGCGGCGCGCCTTAAACATTTTTCCTGCCCGCGAGATTCATCACATTTTAATACAATAACTTTAACACAATTTTAATAACGCATTATATTTAAAATTTCTCCACTTTCCACACATAAAATTCCCTCCAAAAAAATCTCTATGGTGGGTCTAAATCTAATATGGGGATATATAATTTTATATGCGGCCCGCGGAGTTATGATGCATTTTCAAAGTGGCCCGCAAGATGATTTTGGTTGGCCACCCCTGACATAAAAGGATGAACCAAACCCTGAATCCACACTTCAGGGGACCTGAAGAAGCCAGCTGGAACACTGGCGAAATACTGTCCATAAAAAATTGATAATCGAGGTAGGAGACCCGAAAAAACATTCTCTTTATTACAAAAACTCCACAAAAGCCTTCACGGAAACATCTATTAAATGATATTTCTTCGGATAACAGATTTGCGCAAAATATAAATTAAAAAACATATTATTTCAGAGTAATGGTTCTCATTATAGCAGATTAAGTGGTGCGAAACGACCGCAGTTGTCGAAGCACCCTTAAAAAAAAGAACTCTAGCATTAAAACCCCTCAAAAGTTTATCTAATCTACTTAAGTGACCTACTGTGAAGAATATTCTAAACTGAGCTTTAGCTTTTGCTCCATGGACTTGAAGATTTTGTCTCTGCTCTTGAGGAAACACCTCTCTGAAAATGTTATTCATCATTCAGGGCCCCATATCATCTAATGTTTTATCATCCATGTGCTTGGTGGTTTTTGCAGCTTCCGTTTATTTTATCATTTTGCAAAAGTTGTTCAGGATACGAAAAGTAATAGTCAAATAAGGCAATTTCCTTGAGTTGCGTTTGATTCTATTTTGTAATATAAGTACCGTTTTCATCCCGTTCTATAATTCTCTGATCTTTTGCAGTGAATAGAAATGAAGTGATGTAGAGAATATGTACGTGATAGGACGAATAATTTTGTTTTCAAAATTTGTAAAGGAAATGATCTTAATTTTATGTATCAGATCGGATTGCTAAAAATTTTGCTTGTGTTAGCCCTTTCTATTGAGAATATTTTGAATAGTTATGTTAAAATCAGTCACTGCCCTTGAATACAATACGATGCGAAAATGAGAAAATCCATAAAATTACGTTTTAATATGAAGGATAAGTAAGAATCAGTGCAATTGCTCATAATTATATGAAGCATTTGGCATTCGTCCTTTGTGATGTATTGGGGTGTACATAAATTTTTACGTCAGTACGCAGTTGTCTCAGGCGTGACTTAATGGAATTCACTACACATTGTAAATGAAGTTACTTTGTCATTCCACATATATTTACTTTTTAAGACCGTCTTAAATAGAATTTATGTAGATTGACAAAGTTACTTCATTAACGATTTTACGTCAGCCTTTTCTTCTCTAAAGCAAATACTAAAGATGATACCACGATTTCCCTCGTGAAGATTATGGATTTTTTATCGCAATTTCTAAAACACGAGGAAGCGACTCGGATTAAACTGACACATACATTTTCTTTTAATGGCAATTTTGTATCCCCTCTTAATTCCGATTTTATTCAAAATTCCCTTATTGCCATTTTTATCGCTTTTACCCCTGACTGTAATAAGGGTTGTTGTAAAAAAAACCCGACCCAAAAAAACCCTTTTTTGAAAAACCCACTAAAAAAACACAAATAAAACCCAGAAAAAGCAGTGTTTTATTGAGTTTTTTAAACATTGTTAATTTTTGACAATTAAACCATCAGTTAATTGAATTGTTTTGCATTAGTTTATTTTGTAATGGTTTAAGGAAGGGCATATATGAATTCCAACTGATTTCAGCTTATATTATCTGCAGCAGTCATACTTTCACTGTCGCCTCAAAGCCTGCCCCGCAATTGTTGCAGTGGCTCTTCACATTTTGCTTTTACTCATCTCATTTCATGTTAATGCGGCAGCTAGGATAAATACCAAAATAGACACTATATACATACATTCACACCAATATTAGATATCGGCATGGGCCATGAATTTCAATAATGCGTTGCAATTTACCATGCATTATGCAACTATAGTTCAGTATAGAGAGTCACTTTTCAACACAAATGAATTGGTTTCTCCTCCCTCTCCCATCTCTCTCTTTCCAACTCTGCAGATGAAGTAGATATAAAGAATCAGATCCCATTCCACATGCATTTGAAAGTAACGCATTTGGAACATCATTACCAAATCCTATCCAAGACCGTTTTCCCTGCATTACCTAAGCTTTTGAACAGGATTAATGAGAAATTTTTTTTTCTTGAAAATAAATTAATTTGCCTACATCGTTGGCGTGATCACTTATGCCATAATACCAGGGAGATCAAAGAGAGCAAGATAAATAATAACCAATTTAAAGATAAAATAAATTTCAAGCAGTAAAAATTCAAATATACAAAAGAGTAGACCAGATTTTAAAATTAGATAGCAATTAATTTATGGTTATTTTGGAAAAAATGCGCCGAAAAATATTAATCGAAAGAGTTAGGAATTTTTTTAATGATTTGATGTAGTTATTTTTTGCTGAGAAAAATTTGATTTTCTATTGGTTTTAGCACATTGTATTGCTATATAGTTTTCAATCACAGAAACAAAAATTGAACAGAGTTTTGAGAATGTATGAAAATAATATTATTACTAAAAATGTTTACCCATAATTTTTTCTAATAATAACATAATAGAAATTACATTCTAAAGTAGTGGCTAGTAGAAATTCCAAATGAGACACTATGTATGTACATTGACATAATTATCAGTCAATCTCGGCATATGCCATACATTTTATGAGTGGCATGTTACCCTGCCTAAGGGCAGATAGAGTTTCAACAAAGAAAGACATTTTGTAACACAAATGTGTTGTTTATCCTCTCCCTCCTTCCACACTCTTTCCAGTTGCGCTTACAAGTATAGAATAAGGACCGTATTCATAGTCGTTACCTGGGTGTCCCCCAGGTGTGGGGGAGCCCCTTGGCTCAGAAATCGTATTCATAGTCGTTACCCAGGGGACTGCCGTCCCCTAACCCTCCCCCAGGCCGTCGATTTCCTGGGTAAGGCATGAAGCTTACCCAAAGCTCCCCTAACGCAGTACTGCTGCCCACGCGTGGGACGAATGGATACTACTGTACTAATGGCAGTACACGATAATATCAACATCTTTCCATAGTAACGTCTTCTGTTTACAAACACGGGTACTTATTGAATCACCCTCGTATTCCTCATCATTCAAGTTACATAAAAATTTAAGTAATATTGAAATAATTATCTCATATTCCTTCAATCATTTTTCATCAACATTTTGTAAAAGTATACTGTATTATTGTTTATAGCGTGCTTGGTTACGGTGAGAAATGAGCATCGAAAACATCGAGAACCATTCAGCGGAACCGTTCATCTGTATTTTTGCGTGGAATTGTTGCCAAATCTCTTACCCAGGCGTCCCCTGGCTGGGTGTTACCCAGGTAAGGTTTATGAATCGCTAAGCGTAGGGGACCCCTAGGTGTTACCTGGCTAGGGGATAGCTAGGTAACCCCTAGGAAATCGACTATGAATATGGGCATAAGTCTCTTTCCCTATCCATTTCAAAGTAAAGCAGGTGGAACCCCAGGTGATGAGAATTTTAGATAGTAGTATATCACCTTTGGTGGATCCTCATTATCTAAAGGTAGCCAGGCCATATTTTACCTGGGTTACTAGAGTTTTGGAACGGGCTCGATCATAAAATAATTTTTATGTGAAAATACATAAGTGTAACTACATCAGCGGCATAGTCTCTTCGGTCACAATAACTGTGAAGGAGAAGAAAGTAGGATAAATATGAAGAGAGTTCAAAACCCTATAACCGTTGATTCAATTCCCTCATCTGAATGGTGTTTTTCGTACCTTTCGTACGTTTTCTCGTTTCGTTTTCGTATGGGAAATTCTGCCAAATCGCAATAGTTTGTTATATGACTGAAATACATTTCAGAAAGTGCATATTAAAAGAAAAAAAATGCTGGGTTTATTACCTTACCTTATATTGAGGTCAAAATAACTGTGAAGGAGAGGAAAGTAGGATAAGTATGAAGAGAGTTCAAAACCCTATAACAGTTGATTCAATTCCCTCATCTGAATGGTGTTTTTCGTACAGCAGTATGGGAAATTCTGCCAAATCGCAACAGTTTTTTATATGACTGAAATACATTTCAGAAAGTGCATATCAAAGGAAAGAAATATGCTGAGTTTATTACCTTACCTTATATTGTTTATGAAAATGCAATTACAGTATAAATAACCGATAAAATTCAGCAAATTTATCAATTTTAAGAGTGACCTATATGCCTTCATAAATGCAAAAGCAACAAATTATGTATAGGTATATGCATGTAGCAAAATAAAATGGAATATAACTTTCAAGAATCAATAAATTCCATAAAACAAACAATTGAATGGCTTAAATACATTTAAACCCATTTAAAATATATAAATGATAATTAAACTGAATACTACAATCCCATAAAATCCAATGAAACCCATTAAAACCCACTAAAACCCACTAAAACCCTAAAACGACCAATGAAATCCAGGTGGGCTGGATTTAAAAAAACCCGGTTTTTTTAAACAACCCTGGCACTAGTGATTACGCGTTTCAATATTAACTATCATAAATAATAAATTATAAGGACAAAGGTATTTAAACGACAATTTGGATTGGAGAATGTTCATAGGAATAGGATCCTTTTGTAGTTGTGAAAGGACGGAGTGTGCATACTTTGTTAAAACCTTCGCGCTGTACTAGAAACTGTTTCACACATGAGAAGCAAGATTGCCGAATGGAGGATTTAATCTGTAATATTTTCCGTCAACAATAAGAAAAGACAGTTGTGTTAGATCAATACCCAGTTAATCCCATCCCTAGTTAATGGTGTTTAATAACTTATCATCATTCCTGGAAATTTATCTTGCACGATTTGGTTTTCTTCATAAATTACGATCTCATAGTAACCATGAATCAGAAGTACAGTAAGTCCTCGATTTTCGTCGAAGATGCGTGTTGAAGAAGAGCGACGTAAGTCGAAACAGCGTAAAACGGATCCAGATATTAGTGACCACTTAAATCCCGCGTTAAATCAAGGCGTTAATTTCATTATTCATTTTTTGCCTTTATCCAGGAAAAAATAGCTATTTCAGATAGGATTATTATGTCGCAGTCATCAAAAAACTCAGGCTTATGCACATCCTATTTTATTAGCAGGGAAAAAGTTTCCGACGACCCTTGTCAGCATGACATCGAATCAGACGTAAATCGAAACGATGCATATCGAGGACTTACTGTACTAGTCAAATAAATATGTAGTAGTATTGGTATCTTATCGTGGTCTTGGGGAATAATGGTGAAATGAAAAGATGCAAAGGGGGCCTTCAAAGGTGAGCTTCGCCAAATTTGAGTGTGCTGCAGAGATGAAAACAATTTGACCTGAGTTAGATAGCAAGTTTAGCCAAACCTACCATACAATGGGCCACCGCAACTCCTATTACACCATAACCTGAGGAAGGCAATGTAGAAGAGCCAAGGGCCGCGGTCGGCAAACCGCGGCTCGTGAGCCACATGCGGCTCTTCCTCATAATACCACGAGCGGGCGCGCACGTAATTTGTTTTAACCAATAAATAATATCGTTATTAGGTGTGATATAAAGTTTTTTCAACGTACCTGTAGTTTAACTAAGACTTAAAAGCTTAAGTAAATTTTATTAAGTCAATTTTAGGGAGGGATGTGGAGTGGAAGAAAATGGAGTGTCGAGGATTGAGTAAGGTATGTTGAGATGGTTTGCACATATTGAGAGGATGAACGATAGGAGACAGACGAAACAAGTATAAAAAACGATTGTGGGTGGGAAAGTTGGAAGGGATCGCACTCAGAAAACGTACCTCAATCAGATTGAGGACGGTTTTAGCAAAGGCCAGCTTGGGAATACCCTAATTAAGTTTATAAAAATGTGCCTACTTATAAAGTTTGAGTTGAAAAATTGATCTCAAAAGATTCTTATGAGTAAGTCGTAATAGAGTATGCAAGGTTTATTGGCCTTTGCAGTAACCGCACCACGTGCAGCTTTCCCTGCTAACGGTTACGTTGATCTACCGGTCAGTTTTGGCACATTTTCTCCAGTATACCACAAGAGAAACCAAAGCATAGTGATACCCTAAGCCCGCTTTCACTATTCTACTCAAGATAGGATCCCTTCTGAAAGGACTACCTTGAGAGCCAGCATATCGTTGCCCACAACCCACCACTAGGAGGTAAATATATATATAATATATAAAAAATAAAATAGGAGGTAAGTAAACGGGTAGAGATAATGGATGAGAGTCGAATAACGAAACAGATATATAAGAGTGAATGAATGGTGCAAGAAGTAGAGGTAGGCCGATAAAGTTGAGGAAATTCTTAGGAGGAGGAATATTAGGACTCTTAAAAACAGGAGGTCGTGTATGAAGCAGTGTATGGGGGTAAATGAGGCGAAAGAGGTTTGCAAGGATAGGTACCCGGAAGGGAACGGCTTGACTGTTGATATTTGGCTCTGTTGACTAATAAGTTTGCTGACCACTGGCCAAGGGGAAATATCTCTGCTTGAGCGTCAAATCTCCCGCTTTCCTCCTCGCGGCCAAGGGGTGTGAGTTTGTCGCGTGGGTGGAGGGGATGGCTTCAAAGATGCGCTTCGCTGGCTCTGACTGGGATAACCCAGGTGAAAGGCAATTTTAGATGAAGTAGCTAAGCGAAAAAAGCTCACTTGGTTGCTACTAAACAAGAGCATCGGTGGTTCAGTGGTAGAATGCTCGCCTGCCACGCGGGCGGCCCGGGTTCGATTCCCGGCCGATGCAACTTTTTGCCAGTTTGATCCACTTTGCGCTGGAATTTTTGTGCTTTCGCGGAAATGGAATCGTTTCGTCTAATCTTAGTAAATTTAAATCCCCTGCTGACCCCACTTATCGAAATTTTATTGGACATGGAAGTTGGTATTGTAAGTATTTTAACATAATTAGGTTAAAATTATTTTATTCTCCAATGGCCATAATTATGAAAAAGGAAAGGAAAAAGTTACCTAATTATTCTAAATTACGAGATCTTAGAGCTCTAGTTTCCTTGATTTTATTGAAAGCATTATTTATGAAATGGACCTATATTGGTGAGTTTCCCGGTGTCTATATGAGCCTACATTTGTGGGCAGGCACGATGGGGACGACATACCGACGTTCTTTGGATTCTAAACTTGAGATCTGACCGCATAATTCTCACATAGGAATAATTTTTACTCTCAAAAATTCATTCGCTCCTGGATCGATTAGGGAACCTCAGAATATATTTGTTAAACTCTAACTACAATAGTTATTTCAGGGTAGATTATATTGTAATAGTAAATTTCGGGAAAAGGGTTGTCGAACGGACAGGTTGAATATATTGTTTATCCTGCAAACGAAAAGAGACCATAGCAAACGTCATTGATACTTTTAAAATAGGTCTTCCAATAGCTAGTGTGCTAAATATTTGATTTGAGTCCCAATCCTTGTACCAACACTAGCTAAGTAATACCATGATAATACTTATTTCTTACTTCCTGTATTATTTTTTGAGATTCTCTAATATAGAATATAATTATATTGTATTATTTAGTTTTTTCCCGGCGAATAATATTGAGAAAATCTTCTCGGGTCTTCCACCGGGATAAGTCTTTCTCGATATTTCCCGAAATAAAAAAATGCCGAAACGTTCGCAGTGAAAAGCTTATCCCGGTGGAAGACCCGAGAAGACTACCTCAATAGAATTATATTATTAATTATTATATATAGAATTATTATTATTAACCAAAACTTTATATCAACACTTTAGTAACACACTCTATGCGCTGCGTCCATTTCAAATCCCGTTCTAGGGTTATTCCAAGATAAGTAACACCGTTGATTCGGTCAATTACAGCAAGATTAGAACACAAAGCAGGTGATCAGTTGTCATGATATAACAGATTCCAATGAAAGTGAAATTTTATTATTTTTACTATCACCCATAAGAGTTACAAGTTGGCTATTTGCCAGGTGATAATAGTGAAATAATATAAAGCTGACGTTTATCTATCACCAAAATATAAAGCGTAAAATCAGACATCAATAGAAAAAAAAATTAACAATGAAACGATTGTCCAAATCAAATTTTATGCACCTATTCTTAAAAACATTTATATTGCCAAGAATGGACTCAAGCAGTTCTGCAGGGACTATTCCGATCTACAATCGTCCTGTTGAGGAATGAAAACTTTTTTACTCTGGTCTTTTGCGACCGACGTTTCACCTTGTATTGGTGATCATTTCTGTAGATATTGTTCGGGTTTTCAACCTTCTGTCGCTGTTGTCCCCATGCTCTCTCCCCCTCAAGTGTGCGGAACAGATCTTCTATTATTTATTTTTCTTCTCCGTCCTAGATTTGTATATTTCTGTTGTTAGAAAACACATTAATATTCTTCGTTTCAATCACAATGGGTAGCATCGGGTGTAAAGCATTTTGGTAAAATATCACCATCTGACTGGTCATACCGGTTTCAGCCAATACACTCCTACACCTACGTATTATTCTGCAACTAAGCTCAAGGGAGTGCTTCAGGGAAGGAGTACTCACCGACTCGCATCCCACCAGAGGTTCCCTAAGTGGGCGACACGCGCTTTAAGGTAGTTTGAGCGAGATAGTTCTCTAGTCATAATAGAAACCATATTCGAATTATACGTTTTAATTTCTGCAGCTGCAGGAAGCATGAATTTAATATTGTATTATTTATGGTGCAATAATATACTATTACACGATTGATTTTCGAAATAATTTAATAAAAATATCTAAATAAGTCTTTAACTTGACTCATTTTTTGCGCGGTACGTTTGAAACTCCCTTACAACGGTTTTTTGTGAACCCGAAGAATTAACTCCCGTGACATTATGATTCATTTTCAAAAATAGTCGAGAAAAAATACAAACTACACACTGCTAATTTTTTTACGAGATCTAAATGTTATAAATCCCTCATTTTTCAAAAAAGGTCTCTATGGAGTGTATATACGTACCAGTCCCCATGTAAAAGGGCTGGTATTATTTTTGGTAAATATCTCGGAGAGTAGTGCTGTAAGGAGCTGATATTTTGATATCTTTGGAAAAGTGAGGTATTTTACTTTAAAACGAGACCAAACTCATTGATTTCTAGGAGGAATGATATTTCGCTCAAACTGCCATAATCAAGTGGGACGTAAAGAAACATGGGTAAGAGGGGGGGGGGCGCTGAAGGGAGGATCCTGACCGAATCGGTAACCGTATATTCATGTCCTGGGGTGATTAAATTATCAATCAAAAGTATTACAGCGGATACTAATTCAATGATAGTTCTCATAAATTTATTTTTATTAATTTCCTGATTTCTTTTTTTTAGTCTGTTTAAAAAATTTAAGTTCGAGGGCGAATGGGATTTCAACCAACGTGTACAACTCTACAGGAATGCTGCCAATATTTGAAAAAAACTGATTATATTTATGGGTCGTTTAACATAAATTCAACCCACGATTGTCCCTTATGGTTTCAGATTTTGCTGAAACTTGGTGTATGGGTACCTAGTATGTGACCTCAGACGGAGTAATCTGAAACCGTTTTGAGAAAACAATTAAAGTGAACTATTAAAAAAAAATTATCAATCACTGTTGCAATTTTCATAATAGTGCAAATAATCTTCGGTTGTGAAGGTGTTTTTAGCTCACGGCATGAGTCCAATCAAAACGTAATTCATGCATAATTATTTGATTACTAATTTGAACGTTAATTTGATGTTAACTGAGAATTAAGAGTTTCGCATACCACATCAAACCGTCGGTCAGTTGATGAGAGCACTGTGTATGGGAAAAAGTATTCGCTTCGTTATTCATACCAACTTATTGATGTATAGCAATATTTTATGTATTTCTGTATGTTACCTCCTGACTACATCTTCAACTTGTTATTGATATTTTCTGATAAATCCATGAAGGAAATTTTGAGCCAGAGGTTATAAAGTATTATTATAAAATTAGGTTCTTATGGATGGAATTTTTCCTCCGCTATGATTAGTCAGGCAAGATGTTCATAAATTCAAGCACCTAGCTTTCATTGCCATGTGTAATATTTTCTTTTTATTTTTGACTTAAGTGTTTTAAATCCATGGTAATTTTTTCTTACGTTTGCTCTTTTCTGTGATTATTCAGGCTCTATTCCGTCTCAAGTTTCCTCAACCTGTTTCTGCGGTATCATGTTAATAAAATAGTCTTTTTCCGCATAGCTGTAGGTATTTCATCAGCAGCAGAATGTGTTGGAACGAGTTCACGAAACAGACATTTCATGAAAGTATGAAAACTCTGGAAATGACGACTGTCAATATATTTATTTCCTCGTGCTTAACTCACTGAGAAAATTGCAGAAATCTTTTCGCAATAACCGTCCATTCCATAATGCAGGGTGTTTGATGTTCACAATCCATTTTACTGCGAAATTTACGTTTGTTGCTGTCATTCATAGGATGAGTATTTAACTATTAGGGTGGAAAAAATGCTTGGAGTATCACTACTTTAGTTCCTCAGTGGCAAGACTCAATTTCCAATCAATATTTTGATCAGATTATTCTTAAAGGCTCTGGAAGACGTAACTGCATGCTGTGATACTTAGGCATATAATTTATGTATTAAAATATCTTTGCCCATTTATATATGACTTTTAGCCTCTTTAAAAATAAGTTAATTGAATAGAACAGTGTATAATCTATATTTCGTCCATTTAAGAAATTGATTGTGACATTACGTTGTGGGAGGACGAGAAGGAATAACTGATAATAAAAACGAAGTACAGTTCCACTTTGTTTTATTGCTGTCTACTGGTTTTAACATCTATAGCGTCATTTACAAGACAAATAGAAGGAAGTATTACAAATGCGAACCTTTTATTCTAACTCCAGTAAGAGGGGGTCAAAACTGGTGGACAGAATTAAAATGTAGTGGAATTGTACATCGTTTTTATTATGATTTATTCCGCCCATTGAAAAGAGAAAACAGGATTTGTCTTCATGTATACGTATTGCATCAAAATCACCAGGAGCAGTAAACGCCTGAACTATATAATCCGTTTTAAGTATTTGATGTCTTCACAACCTATGCTCTGGGAAAACGATCCATTTTTTATCGTAATAGAGTGCCCTCCGAACTAAGTGTCGATTCGTAGACTTTTCTTAAATCTGCCGTGGTTTATGTGTCAATATGAGGTCGATAGTATTGCAACAGCACTGGTTCAATTTGCTATAAAAACCTTAACGTTAATTCATCTAGTTTGTTTATCTATCGTACAATTTATTTATCAGTTCTTAATGACAGCCATTGCAGTTTCTATTCGCGGTCAGGGAATGCGATATATTAAAACTACCCACTTGTCTTTGTAATTCCATAATTTTAGCTTCATTTTTTTATCCAACGTAGGATTTTGATAGTCACGGACAATTTTACCGTAAGGCATACTATTTACATGATTACCGAATATAATTTCTCAAAATTTCCTTCAAGTTTATCCTTATCGTCAAGGTTAAAGGTCGCGGTTTTATCCTTCTTAACCCCTACTGTGGGCGATGAATTTTCCTTTCGCGTACCCACATTTACCCTCGTTCTCCGTCGAAGCGTAATGGGAAATGAGGTTTTCGCGCCACTCCCGGTCAAAACTATGAGTTATGGCCCCGTCGTTGAATTTCCTCTCCACTGGAGGCTGAAGGTCGAAGGTGGTGATTTAAGAGTGTTGGGCAAGGTGACAGCCGACGTTGACGCTTGAGTTGGGATGGGGCGTCTTGCGTCGAGCGTGATTCGTCGGTCACCCCATGGGCAGGACCTTCAATCGGAAACGCCGAGACCACACGGCTACTAGTATTAGCCCTTTGAGTGCCACCAATTTTTTGGTTGGTACTCTCAGAAGTGCCATGGGTATTTTGATATATTTGTAGGCCTTGATTCATAAAATTATTATTTGTTTATCACGGAAAATTAATTATTATTTTTAAAACTATTTTTACATGATCATTTCTGTATTTGAAAGTGAATACTTTTTTCCTAATGAATATGAAAAAAATAAAGTTTTTTGTAATGAATCATTGTTTTAACAGGTCTCCTCATAGACAACGATATATCGTCGTTGGCACTTCTGGCACATTCTTCAAACGACGATATATCGTCGCGTGGCACTCAAAGGGTTAAGATCTCCGGAGTGATCATTTTGGACGTCCCTTTGGTTTCCCTTTTCAAATCCATATTTAATTGTAGCTTTTACTATACCAGAGATTAATACATAAAAACATGACCCAGGTTTTAATACATTAGTATCATCGTCAGGTGATTGGTAGTTGGGAAACGACGTAGAATGCAGAGAATTCTGGTGTTGTTTGGAGACTCTATTTGTGGAGAGGCACTAAGGGGACCACATATCAATGTCCCAACGCTCGGACGGAACACTGGACTTGAGGTTATGACCGTATAATTCCCAAAAAGGGATGGGGATTACTCTGATGTAGTAATTGGTATATTAAAAGTTACATTTAAATATGGCTGTGGAAATATATCACAAAGTTACCTAAGATATTGTTGTCAAAGTTACCGAAGATGTAAGATAAGTTGTCCCTTTTCAATACTCCTATTATATTTTTATGATTCTTGATGAATTTTGGTTGTCCATATCTATGCAGGTTTTTTGATGATAGGCATTGTAGCTTACCATGTATCTAAAAAAATACCTAGGTAATAAAACCGTAGAGGTCATGTTGAGCGTTGCTTTTACATTTAAATTCAGAAATAAATTCAGCGAACAAACCGTTGCCATCGACACACCACTAATGGCCGGTCTCAAGAACATTTGTTATGGAGTCAACAGTTATGAGATCCATAAAGTTATACATCTCATAAATATGTTCTGTTGCAGGAACACATCTACTAGTTGCATGGCATATTTACCAAAAGCCAAAAGCTTTGAATCTTGAATCTAATATTCTACCGCCGGATACAATTTACGAAAGTTTGGCGTATGAATAATTGCTCGTGCACATAATTATTAGTCAGTTGTGCAAATTAACTGGTTATCTGTTTCATAACAACTCTGTTATCGAGTAATTATGTCTCCAAGCCGTTGATTCGCAACCGCCATCTTAGCTACTTATGGAACTAATTACTCCATGCCATTAATTATGAAACCAACAAATTTATCACATTTTTCTTCAACACTTATTGAATGGTTGCCATGGCTTATGGGTCCCATAACATTATGGAACACATGTGTCTTCCTGCAACTGCCCATAATAGGTTTTCAAGGTGTACTAACTCGTCAGTATATGTACCTTTCATTATCTAAGTATCCTTTTTTATTTTTGTTGATTTGATTGTAAGGTGATATTTATATAGGTAAAAAATACTTTTGTTGAGTTTTTATATTTATTTGCCTTTTATTAAATAAGAATTTACCCTGTGAAATTTCCAAGTACTCCCTTAGTCTCTGGTCTAGAAGAAATATTTTTCACGATACAATATTTAGTATCGTGATGGATTACCATCCAGTAATATTATCAAATAGATTAAAAGGCCTCTAAACAATAGTAGTAGTCTGCCCCTGCCCACTTGATCTCGCTGACTCCCGGTATATGTATCCCTAGCCTCTCCATCTCTATCTTCAAATTTTCCAGCTTCCCGCTCACCCCTAAAGATCTCGCGTTCCATGTCCCTCTCCTGCACTTGTCCTTCCTGACTGATGTACCCCTCTCAGTAGTCCCCGCCCGAAGATCCGATTGGGGCACTATTTTACCTCCGGAATATTTCACTGGGAGGAGTGCCATCACGTTTTATATATTGTTAGAACGCAAGGCTGCTCATTCAAGGAAAATTAATGCGGTTGCCCGTTAACTTCCACATCGCGGTACTTCAGCCAATTCCGTGAACTTCACTCTCGCCCGAAGCTGTGGATGTTGATACCGGTCAGATCCTCTTGATCTGCGCCATCAATGCCTTCTCCTGAGACTGCTGTCTCTCAATAGTGAGGTCAAATTCGGGTAGCGTGCAAAAGTTAGTTGGCAAGGCGTGAATTTTTTTTTCCTTTCGCTTGGTCTCAAACCTACGACCCTTGGAACTGGAGTCGAACACACTACCACTGGTCCAAACCGGACCCTTCAAATGACATTTGATGTTATTTATCGCCTGCGCAAATTTTTAGCATACACGATGTCTTCTAACTCCCACAGCGCGGACTTGATCATACTCTCCGCTCTCTCGTCTTTACCCTATGCGAACAATGCTATCCAAAAAGCTGTATGTATAGTGGTCAGGGTGTCTTGGGAAATATTTTTACCGGAACAGGATCAGTTATCGGCACCCCAAATTTTCCTACTTACCTGGTCGGAAGTACAGATTTGAACCCACGACCTCATGTTAGTAGAGCTATACACACAATGCAAAGGGCCACAACCAGACCTATCGCACCATTACCTCAGGGAGAAAATGCAGAGCGACTCGGGGGAGGAAGATCGGTGCTTGCGCGGCATTTAAGAAGACAGTGCATCACCGCTTTCCTCAGAGCGGCAAATGAGGTCACGTGCGTGTGGATGGGGGAAGAGGTGGGGAGGAATCAAAGATGCGCTTCGCTGGCAGTCACTGGGCATCTCAGGTGAAAGGAAGATTTTCGCTGAAAAAGACGAAAGAACCAAGCTCACTTGAGCGGATTAAATACAGCATCGGTGGTTCAGTGGTAGAATGCTCGCCTGCCACGCGGGCGGCCCGGGTTCGATTCCCGGCCGATGCAACTTTTTGCCTATGCGGTCCGCATTGCGCTGGAATTTTTTTTTATCTAACATGAACACGACCGTAACATCTAGGCCCGTATAGTCAGATCCTCCTTGAAGTTGGCCTTCACCTCCTAACTCTCCTTATAAAGAGATTTTAGCTCGAGAGACAAACTCTCCTCCTATTAGGAGTCGAAGGAGAGCTATTAATCGAAGGTTACCGTGGGCAATGCTTCTATCAGGAGTCTGATCCTAATTGTTTACAATTGGCCGCGGACTGGAAGTACCAGACGACCATCTCGATGATTTATTGGATTATATATGCAACAATTTTCATGATTTTATAGCTTTGCAACGCTTGATAGATGGTAGAATGTGGTGGAATAATCTTCAGATATATTTTGTAGGCCTGGGGCCAGGTTTTATAAGTGACAAGTACTGATATACGTATGCTAATGTTGTCGCTAGCGAACAGTAATAGACATTTGATATGTACGCCACCGATCATGAAGGCATGGACAGCCCCGTGATTTTTCCGCTTTCAGCAGCTGTCAGGTAGGAGAAACTTTTTTCTCTTTCAATATCATTGATAATAAGCAATAGTGACACGAATATAATGTGACCTCTACGCTGTGTACGAATGTTATCAAACGCTAATGCTACCCACGAGCTGTTGACATTTTGGTTCATTCTTATAATTCGACCCTGACAGTGTTTTGCGCTAAACTTCACGTAAATATTTGATTTGTTAATGAAAATATGTTTAATCGCATGATTTCGAATAAGATAAATACTTCCTACCAATTACTCAGCAAAAGTGCCAACAATATCGCGAGAACGAATACCCAAAGATCATTGATCCCCAGTAAAAGATAGTTTCTATTAGCATATAATAGTACCCAGAGTACCCACTCAAAGCCACTCATCACACTGTAACTAGTCACAAGATGATTGACCTATGTATAGTTGACGATCAGGATAAAGTCCAGTCATTTTTTCAATCACCAGTACCCTTTCTCTCTGCTCATGACCTGTTGAATATCTCCTATAAATTAGTGTTTCCCGTACTTCCCCAGCTCCTTTTACCTGTCGTAACTTCGATGCCCATTTAAAAGTTTGAGGGTATTCTATAACGCGCTAGTAAACTCTAAATTGAATTATGGCATAATTGATTGGGGAGGAGCATATTTTAATGCAATTAGACCAGCTGTCATCCTTTATCAGGGTGAAAAATCAGGGTTTAGTTAAAAAGAAGAGTTATGAATCTTTCTTTTTGCTGTTTGAAAATTTAAAATTGCTCCCACTTAGGCATTTGTATGGATACAACGTACTTAGACTATACTTCTTGAGGTGTGATGCAGAAATACCAGTTTCAAATAGGCCACGCTTTTGGAACCTACGTACAGTTTTGAAACCCTTGCCCAGGCCCAAATTGTCCTTGCTCAGGCGAAGTATTTTATACATTGGACCAAAAGCGCACAATTTACTACCTTCTACCTGCAAAAATGCATCACACCTAACCTCATTTAAAAAAAATGTATGATTTTGGCTATTTAATTATCCAAATGTGTATGACATACCTTGTTAAGGAATTATTTTTTGAATGCTGGTATGTTTGTTCAGGTAAAAAAACAATGTGTGACCACTTATTTATTAACTTATTTGATAGTAACCTCAATACAGCTTTTCCTTCTAGGTTACCTAAAGCTCCCTAATTTCTTGATTGTATTTTACGTATATTCTTAGGGAGTAATAATATTCTATTATTACAAAATAATTCCCAAAGAGGGATCAGGATTACTCTGAAAAATTTCTTCCGCAGTCGGGGATCAAAACGGGAACCTCTGGGTGAGAAGTTAAATAATTAAATAAATAATTAAAGAAGTTAAATAAAAGTAAAGAAATTCAGGTGACATTAATAACTTATTCGGGATAGATTTGTTCGTGTTAATAAATTTTGGTGAACAGGTTCATTTTTCCGGTGGGTATTTTATATATTTTTGGCGTGCATCATTGCACTTGCATCATGAAAATCCATCTCTACTTCCATAAATCCCTCTTACATTCGCAGGCTACTCGACAACATATTCCTGGTAAGATTTTGGGTTCAATATTTTAAACCAAGAAAACTTTACCCACTTTTCTATCTACTATGCATTGAATTTACTCTGAAAATCTTACGTCGCGGTGAAATTGATATTAGTTGTTTACTTTTTGACCCCGAGTTGCCTGAAATAAGTTTTAATCACTTTATTGCTCCCTCCATTGCTATATTTCTTTTGCGCCTACATCTTGGACCGACCACATGAAATTGCCGCATTCGTAAGGTGAACTAAGCTTGTGTTTGATGAATGGTTATTATTACTAGCGCCTCATTGCGTAAGAAATGAGTGTCCCGCATTATTTGGTTTCCTCATCAGATAGTACCACATGATTATTATGGATGAATTTTTATTTCCCTTAAGATAAAAGTTTGTGGTTTATTTAAACTGGAACAAAATTAAGTAGAGCTGTGTAAATTACCAATATCATTTTTAGACGAAAATTCCCCGTCAACATTCTCAATGCAGCCATCTGCAACATAATGAAAATTTCATAATTTGAAAATAAACTACATTATCATTGATAATTTGGATTAGATTTATCACGTGAGCCAATTTCATCTACCGTTACGCAAACCGGCAATAAATTTCAGCTCTCTCAAGGATTTAGTTCCGCAAAATACCACTTTTTAGCTCCGGCACATTAAAGCTCCTGCTGCCAGCTGAATTTTTCAGGGCCATTATTTTTTTTCCAAGAGACTTGAAAAAGGCCGTCGGAGACCGACTTCGCGCATCGGTCAGTCTTGAAAAATAATTCAGATTAATGGTACGTAAGAGTGGAACCATTATGGCCCTGCGCTCTGGGGTCTATAAATTTCAACTAAGGTGAAAATTTGTTGCGGGCTAAAACGGCTCTATTTATCCACCTTCGTTTTGAAAACTGTAAGCAGGGCAATGAAACTCGGTTTACATTCGCCCTCTCGTGCTTCTCCCTTCAACAGGGAGTACGAAAAGTGTGCTTTTTTTCCAAGATTGACGTACGAATACTAGACTATCGTAAGATATTGTCACAGGAGATATTTCCAGGTATTGTTAATCCTGATTGTGATTAATATCCCACCCTAAAGAAATTATAGAATAAGCAGCCAGTTGAATCCCAGGTGTTCCATGTCTTTATTGCGTTTTTTTTATTGAATATGACAAATCGATAAGGTTAACCTGATAATGAGCGTGTAAGTTATTTAGTAAGTAAGACTAAATGTCGTATGACTATCGTAACGACGAAAATTCCTTTGTTCATGAGTATTTAGTCTTATATTTTAGCCAACCGACACCCACGCGTTCCATGTCTTTATTGCGTTTTTTTAAGAATATAAAAAATCGATAATGTTAACTAGATAGTAAACGTTTAAGTTATTTAGTATGTATGGAATTTATATCGTAGCGACGAAAATTCCTTTGATTTTCAATATTTAGTTTTACATTTTAGCTCGATATGTATTATCCTCGAAGTCAGTGATCACATGCGTGAGCTTGAGGGGGGTGTTCACAAGACCATAGTCTCATTTTAAAACACGTAATTTTCACGTTAAACAGCATAAAGATTAATTTAACTTGGACAATAATCAATCGCTGAATCGACCCTAATGTACATAATTCTAAGTCCAAACAAACCTGATTCATCAACAAGCGAATTCGTACACAATCTTCCGCTCTCAAGTAATCGGCGCATAACCGATGAATGAATTTTTCACCTAAGTCACTAACAATTTCATTTTACTGCAAATGATATGAACTATCGTGTAAGTTTTCTCTAAGACAGCTACTCTCTACACTCCTTACTATTGGATAGGCCCTAGTTTTTTTCGTTTTATATCTTACAAATATTTTCATGGCTATTAAAATTTACAATCACAAATTTTCGAGACGACCCGTAAGGGGTTAAGAATCTATATGGGGTTGTACATCTGTGTGGGACTAGGAGATATTATTTTATACTTCTTAGCTCGTTTTTAAAACGTATGTATGTGTATGTATGGGACTGGGAGATATTATTTTATACTTCTTAGCCCGTTTTTAAAACGTGGTTGTTGAAAATTATTTTAAATGGAATAACTTTTTATTGCGTTGTAGTCTTGTGTGATCATATCTGAAATGGAAAATTGTTATACCTATCTACCAATAGAATTTCACAGTTCAGCGGACAGTACAAATGAACTCGACAATAGAATCGCATTCGATGACACAGGCTTTTCCATTTTGTGCCCCGCGTTTTCCCCTGGTGCTAACTTTTATCATAATTTATTATTATAATTATTATTTAGTACTATTTTTATACGTATTATTATTGTGTCATATCATTCAAATTTGAGCCATGCTTAGAGTTTCAAGTCTCTAGCTCATCGATAAGTAAGTTAAAAATCGATTGCAAAGTTTTTACCGAACAGACAAGCACTGACAGGAAAGCTAGTCAATAAAAACGTGGTAATAGTAGTGCATAGTACTTATATGCCATTTTTTGTCTCCATTTGTAATAGGAGGATCTATCTGGTGCTTTCGTGGCGTGTGAGTTTCTCAAATTTTCCTTGGGCTTCTGTCCGGGTGAGTTGGTCCATTTAGGCCGAATCATCCTTAGGGCAGAGGTGAATGCCGTGAATGGTGAAGGGTCGTCTATATATACCGAGGGGAAGGCCAGGGGCGATATTCAGGTGGTAATTGTCGGGAAGGTTTTGGCACCATTTCTCAGTTTCCTCAAAATTGTATTCCAAGATTCCAAGTGCTGCTTTTAAGTCGTACTCCGAGTCGCAATTAACGGTGCTATTACGGATTCTAATTTCGATAGTCTCCTTTACTATGCGCTCCCAGTGCTCCTAGCCTTACCCTAGGTATGTATAGACGACCCTTCACGAGTCACGGCATTCACCTCTGCTCTGAGGATGATGCTCGAGTCGAGCATCGAAATATTGTCTAACATGGACACACTCACCATAACGGAAGCCCGAGAAAACTTAGAGAAATTCCAATTGTAATGTTTTCCAGAATATTTCACAAAAATGTAATTTTTAAATTGAAAAAAGAGGTATACTTGAAAAGCCAAGTGGTCGTTTGGATTCCGAAAAAAAGATTTGTTTCGCCCTCAATTTCTGTTCAATATGTGCCAGCTCAATTTAAAATGAGCATTTTATCATTAGAGGTTTTGCATGGATTATTAGGGAGCCAGGTATGTATACGAAAAATTCAGGATCTATTTTATTAAATATTTCTCGCAACATCAGGGCCCGAAAAATCACCGAAATGTTTTAATAAGTGCGCGCTTAATCCTATTTAGGTTAAAGGGCTAAAACACGCTCATATATTTCTTTAATATCTCCTTTTTCGCGCTTCCTTTTAGTCGATTCGAAGTTTATTACTAACATATATGTACTTCTTGCCAATACCAGTTTGTAAAAAAGCTAGCTAGTTCTACTAATTAGTCTTTATATTAACAGGTATTCTCACCAGGCTCATCCGATTTGCATTCAAAGGTAACCCCGTTGGTATAAACATTATACCTCAGTCGAATAAAGTGATGGTAGCGAAAAATGAGTAACATAGACAAGAGCGCGGACTACTACCATAAGTGAAGTAATACTTCACGACATGGCTGGTTCCATCCTCCCTCTAAATTTTTCTGTTTGGATCCATGATGGCTCCCACTAATTCCTTTAGGGAAAAACTTCTAATGACTAACTGTCATTCTCTCTCTTGCAGTTCTCAATCCTTAGATTGGTTTGAATATATCTATATATTGTATATATAATTGAATATGTCTCCATTCCCATCTTTTCTGAGCTATCCTTTTCATTTCTTCATAGGATTCTGCCCCGGCATCCTTCCTCGCCTGCGCCAGATATTGTTCCCTTGGCCTCCCTCTGTATCGTACCTCCTCCACCATTCCCTCTAACACACACTTTACTAGACTCTCGTGTCTCAATATATGCCCCACCGATTCTGATCTTGTTTTCACAGTACTCTTCCATAGTTCAGTCCCCTTCTCTCTCACTCTCTTGAAAACCTCTTCATTTTTAACTCTGTCCATCCAACTTATTGCCAGCATTCGTCGATAACACCACACTTCTAAAGCATCCAGTTTTCTTCTTTCTTCCTTTACAATGGTCCATACGAAAACTTTTATAAATTTTTTCTTATGTCCATGCCAATGTTTCTTGCAGTAAAAAGTTTTTTCTTCTCGTTGAAAGCTCTTTTAGCCATGGACATTCTATTTCTAATTTCTCTGTTGCTTTTTGCGTCAATTTATTGTTTTTAATTATTTTCGATGCCATTCCAAATTCCGTTCTCAAAATTCCATCCCCTAAGTCATTTTCAATAATTTCTTCTACCCTCTCTAGAGAGTTTCCTGGTTGCTTGTCTTTGTACAATCCTTCTAAATAATGCCTCCATCTTTTTGCAATTTTATCTTCTTCAAACACTCCATCACCGTTTTCATCTATGAAGAATTTCCCCTGATTACTCCTTCTTTCTCCAAAGAAGTTTTTGATCTTTTTACAACTGTCAAAGGTGGCAATAGAGTATCAAAAAAGTATCTACTCGGTAAAAAAAATATTTACCCTTCTGAAAACTGTTGCTTCAGTCCGCAATCGATAGACATAGTAGTTATCTACCGATAAGGTTTGCATAGGTAGTGTTCATTTCTTAAAACAGGCTAAAAATACAGGCATTTTCTCATTTGTTTTGCAATTGGATATTTCCTACATGGTATAGAATGCCACAAAAAGAAGCAACTTACGGTTATTTATTTAAACTTGACTCTTAAGCAATGTCGTGGTATTGATGAACAGCTAACATTCCTTCTAGCATGTTGGACACTTCATCCATTACTTCATCGTTACGTTGATACTTGATTGTTACAAGCAATAGATTTTTTTGGTCATACCACACATAGTCACGAAGAATTTTCTTCAAATTAAGGCTTAAAAAAAGCGATAGACAGTTCTTGAAAATTTTTTATGTAAATCTAAGGCGGTGTCAAATCATTAGGAGATGTTACTAAACAGGACTAACGACTAAACAGAAACAACAACCATTGTAGCCCGCTGCAAAATGTTGCATCGGCCGGGAATCGAACCCGGGCCGCCCGCGTGGCAGGCGAGCATTCTACCACTGAACCACCGATGCTCTGGTGGAGGTCTGTTCAAGCAAAATTCTTTTTTCTTCTCCTACTGAAACAAACTTCTCACCTGGGCTGTCCTGTCTTTGCCAGCGAAGTGCATGTACTTAAGCCTCCCCCTCCATTCAGGCGGCATATCCATTCACCTTGTCCGCATGGAGAAATGTTATTTTCAAAGTGTGCTATTTTCAAAGGGTCGCCCGCGTGGCAGGCGAGCATTCTACCACTGAACCACCGATGCTCTGGTGAAAGTCGATGCAAGAAAATATTGTTTCTTTCCTCCTTCTGAAACAAACTTAATCACCTGGGCTGTCCAGTCTTTTCCAGCAAAGTGCATGTACTTAAGCCTCCCCCTCCATTCACGCGGCATATTCATTCACTTTGTCCGCGTGGATAAGTGTTATTTTCAAAGTGTGATGTTCAATATCTGTTTCACTGTAATAAATTATTTACATCATCCAGTGTGCGATGGGACATTACACGAACAATGGGGAAAGACACTTCTAGAAGAGATTAGGAGAGGGCAGGGCAAGTAATTGGGGCAGGTAATGAGTAGCGAAGAGTTGCTCACTGTTGTTGAGGATATTGGGTAAGCGGGGAATGGGAATGAAGAGGAAAAAATTGAAGGACGGAATCGAAGGGATATGATGTATTCTGATATGGGAAAAGAAAGGTGTTGATCAATTGGTGCCTGATACCAGAAAAATTCTCGAGGCTTTACTCACTTTAATTTAAACCTACTTTTAGGTAATTAAAGCGAAATATCATTTCACCGAGAAATCAATGAATTTTGTCTCATTTTAAAGATGTACCACCCTTCTGAAGAAACGTAAATATCAGCCCCTTACCACACTACTTCCCGAGATATTTGCCAAAAAATACCAGCTATTTTACAGGGGAAAATTCTGAGTGTATGCACTCCAAAGAGAGATAATTTAAAAGAATGAGGAATTTATATCACCTAGATCTCGTCAAAAAATTAACAAGGTGTAGCTTGTATGTTTTATTGACTGTTTTTGATAATGTCATAATGTAACAGCAGCATTTTTCTCAGGATCGCGAAAAATCTGCCATTGTATAGGTGTTTCATACGTGCCTCGTGCAATATGAGTCAAATTCAAGACTTATGCATGTATTTAACTAAATTACTTGGGAAGTCATATATAAGTATATTATTGTACCCTTAATAATGCAATATCTAATTCATGAATCCCACAGCTGCTGAAATTAAAATGTATAATTCGAATATTGTCTCCATTTGGATAAAGGAAATGTCTCTCACTAACTACCTTAACCGGTAAGTTACCTATTAATAATGATAATTCTCACTGATTTTGCATTCCGTGCGAGCGAATCAACGCGCAGGCGTCATCTTCAGGTAGGTTGCCAAAGCGTTAAAATCGGTGCTACTCAAACGATGGTTTCAGACCTCACTCGGTGGAATTCCTTGATATCAGGGATAGAAGGGTTCCTTCCCCTTATAATGTAATATAACACCCAAGAGGGAGTGACAAAAGTACGTTAAAGTAACTAAATGAGAAATAAATGTGCATTTCATCTTTGTGATTAGACTGTATAATATTATTATGTGAAATACTTTAATGAAGTATGAACTTCTGAAAAAGCGAAACGGTTAGTTTCAATCAGTTAATCGTTATCATTTTCTATTTTTCCTTCTATTTTTTGTGGATTAAACAGCGCTATACTAGATTTGTTGTTAAATATAATTTTGAGTTTCCTTTGGATGTTTCTAGTTTGTAGGATTTTCATTGGTAAAAACTCACGGCACAAAACAAAAACCTTGCTATTATAAAGCTTGTTACCACGTTATTGATAAAAATTATGTCGTTTCGAATTTAGAGGTCTATGGACCAATTAAAAAAATGTTGGATAAACATGAAAGCTAGGAGAAAGAAGGAACTAGCTGAAGAGGCTTTCAGCCGAATGAAAACTGGCGCTGGTCCTCCAGGTCGAGTTACTGTGTCAATCTCAGAAATAGATGCAACCGCTCCCCATCTATTGCATCACGCTGGCTATCATTTCGATTGCGATGCGGCTGCTGCGAACGGAGGTAATTGCATTTATATGATTGTAATCGTCAAACAAATGTATGTTCGCTTAGCCTACTGTGCATGAATGAACATAAGAATATATTATTACAGCAGAAAGAAAAATTGCACTTTTCCACAGGTTTTTAATGCGTACGAGGCGTTTCAGTTCACAGAGCCATCATCAGGTACAAGGCTCTAAAAGCTAAAACGCATCTTACGCAGTAAAGTAATCTGTGAAAAATTGCAATTGTTGTTTCTGTTATAATATGACGGACGTCCTCGATATCTCGCCGGAATCTGTTGAATTTATGAGAATGTCAGTCTTTTTATCAAAAATATACTATTAACAGGGCATATATTAAAAAACAAAATATCAAAGAACTGTTCCATGAACAAGGTGAACTGATGTGGGCAGATCCAAAAAAAAGATTGTTGAAGTTTTCTGCTTGGTTTTGAGTTGTGATAATATTCATATCCTTCAACGGAAACATGACTTGGCAATATTTCCTGTACATTTGAGGCCTCTGATATAGACACAACTACCTACATATATCCATGAGTACATAATGTTTTCTATATTAAGGAACAGTGGTCATCCCCCTATGTGATGAGGATTCATCCTCTCCAAATGTAATGGATCAGACATCTGAAGCCAATATCAGCGGGGGAGAATCCGTTTCTTCAGAAACACCGAAGTTTCAAAAAAGAAAAGAAGCAAGTACCAACAGACAGACTCTCCTCAACAAAGAAGTGTCGCTGAGGGAAAAGAGTATATATATACAAATGGAAAATGATAGGGACCTGTTTCAGCTTCGGCTGGAAGAGCAAAATTATTTAACTGAAGTGGCTAAGGAGTGGCTGATGATGTTGCGGGAGGAAGAGAAAAGAAATATAGCTTCTTTCGAGGAGGAGAAAAGAAAGAAATTGGCATTTGGGGCTAAAGAGAGACGGAAAGGGGAGCTGCATGTTTTACGGATGGCATTGTTAAAAAATAGTGATGGAAATAAACTGATATTAAGCCTTATATTAAACTGATATTATTTCATCTTTTGTTTACTTAATATTTTTCCTGTTATCGAAATTTAGCTTATTTATTTAACTAAATATAAAAATGCCTATTGATTAACTGCTGTCTAATCATATTTCCTCTAGGATAGTTAGGAATTGCGTTTTGTACAGGAACAGGAGCAGCTCCATCGTCTTCCAAATCTGGTACATCTTCCCGCCTTATTCCTATGTTATGTAAAGTAACACAAGCCACTATCACAGCCTGATTGGTATGTATTTTTAAAAGCAGCTTCCTTCTTAGGTACTGGAATCTTTGTTTAAGATCACCATTGGTTCTCTCAATTATATTCCTGATTCTTTTGTGCGCATGATTGTACCTGAAACATGATTAATTGATTGAATTTTTTTAGATGCTATGTATTTAATATACGAGAAGAATGAAGAAAATTATGAAAGATATTTTAATAAGAACAAATTGATAATTGCCTATTTGTATTCCTAATATTCTTCATATCTCCATTATTATTAAACAAGATTAACATCCCCATTCTTAAATCCTACTCACCAAATAATTGATTAACTTTCGGTGTTAGTATTTGGCGGGATATAGCGTACATTTACAAAGTTTAGGGCCTTGCGGTGTCGAAGTACAGGCACTTTTCTCATCAACTTACATTAATAACGAACTATAGAAACATCAAATATCATCAGTGCTAACACGGGCTAACACGGTTAGTAACTAAATAGCTACTTAAAATTATCTAAGTAAATTCAACTCCCAGTTACAATACATATTCAATTAAGACCCTCTCTTAATCGAATCTGATCAATGAAACACATCACAGAAGAAAAATATCACAGACTGTGTGTTACACTAAGGTAACCTGACTATTTCCAAGTTATTTACATATAAATACCCTTTATTAGTGTATAAAACAAAGTAAATACCTTTAGCCGGCCACAATTGATTCGACGATAATGCGCTAAATGCAAATAAACAAATTAAGCCATAGTTCGAGGTTCAAAAATCAATAATTGCATTCAGCATTAAATTCGAAACGAAATAAAATCATTCGCAGCATTATATTGTTAATTCCGGAACATGCGAGCTGACACTTCATTTTGTTGCTGAGACCGAGCCAAGACTGCCCATGCGCGGTCTTGGCCAATGCTCGACGCAGTCTCAATCCAGTCTCAAGCAGATCTTGAGACCACGACCATGAGTACGAAATCGCTGAAATTCTCAACTCAGTCTCAAGCTGGTCTTGAGATCGCGGCAATGAATACGGGCCTAGGTCTGACAGACGCGATAAAAAAGAGAGATACATTGCCGAAAAGATAGGTACAGAAAGGTCCTTTCCGCGCAAAATAAGCGACCACAATATAAACTGAGCTCCACTTAATACACTCCCATAATTCACGCTCACCTCCCAAAACCTTACATCATTACACGGCTGGTGTCCTCAAACCCCCTGCCACACGCCCATGCGTGTGCTCCCAGGGTAGTATGTAGATGTAGATAATAAGATTTACTTCTATGTTATTCGAGGTTTTACACTTGTTGGAACATCGCTGATCGATACACCCTTTTAATCCCTACTTCCAATCGGCATAATCATATGATATTTTGATTGATACTTTTGGTGATTTGGAAAATATTAATGGGAAAATGATGTCCCTGGCATGTTATTTTAAAAAATGCTTGTTCTAGGGAAAGTTTGATCAACCATCATTCGCTTCATAAATACGAGCCTCCCTCTTTAGCATTTGTACCCTGTTACTTAACAAATTTTCAGAGAGGCTTCTCTCTGTAAATTCCTCAATGTGGAAAATCTGGCTTTCAATGGTGTACACTTTTCCACCTCCGCTCCCAACCCTCCCATCCTTATTGCCAACCCGCTTGTGGGAGACCCATAAGTAATTTCCAAATCGAGTTTCAGCTGATCGAAGTGAGTTCGAAGGAATCTATCTGGTCGTATTTACGGTCTTTCGTGACTCCCACTGTGTTATCGTCGCCGCATATTTACAGGCCGAGGACAAATGGGTTTGTATGGGCACGATTAACCATCGGAGTTCCCCGTCCTATGGCTCACTTCCTCCTTACGGGACTGATATGCGCCGAGTATTCTCTCTCGTTATCTGCCTTGCCAAGAACGGTCGAGACTTGCTTGCGGGGTGTGAGTCATCGTCCCTTCCTATTATCTCGGCCAACCTATAGCGGAAACACCCGCGAAATGAAATCTAGCGAGCGAAATTAGCAACATACCTCTTCTCTGAAGAGGTCGTCAATGAATGTTTGACGAATGACTGGTATTCATGATGGTAAGAATAACATAACTCAGTAGAAGTTTCCACTCTCTTAATTTAATGCAGACCGACCATTGTTTCGACACTTTACGTCATTTTCAAGGTTTCGTATTGGTAATTGGTATACATAAGGTACCTACTCGTGGAATTTTTCTTTTTTTGATTAATCACTTATTCTTTATTTTTATTTTAAGATAAATAAGAGTGAAATGAATGGTGCGAGAGGTAGAGGTAGGCCTAGAAAGTTGTGGTTGAGGAAATTCTTAGCAGGAGGAATATTCGGAGTCTTAAAAACAGGAGGGCGTGTATGAAGCAGTGTATGGGGGTAAATGAGGCGAAAGAGGTTTGCAAGGATAGGTCAGTATGGAGGAAATTATTGACGCAGAGTTAGGTGTACAAATATGTATTTATGAGTGAAACTTTGTGACTGTACCTACCCCGGAAGGGAACGGCGTGATTGGTATGTATGTATGTATTTTATTTTATCTATACTACCCCGAATACAATGCATTTGGCCAGTTTATATCGGGTGACTAACAAAAATAACTTACGAAAACAAGCACCCGTGCCTTGAGTCTACCCAGGCGGGATTCGAGCCCACGACCCTTGGGTTAGCAGGCGAGGAGACTTTACCCGTCGCCACTTTGGCTGGCCAGATAGGTTATGATTCCATAAAATGTCACATGAGTCCTCAGAAGTTGCCATTAATTTTATCTTGAAGACGTTTCTTTTGCTCAAAAAATATATTTATATTAGGTAGGAATCAGTCTTATAACTTCTCATTTGAAAAAATAACTCGCCACTGAGTAAAGTTATTTACTGCAACGCTATTATTATATACTTACCATCATGGAAATAGAACATTTCCACCAAATAACACCAGAACCTTTAATACGGACGAGTGATACCTATTTTACTAGGTGGATCGGACACAATCTGAGGCACAATGTGTTTCTGAAGAACATAGTCGAAGGTAAATTAGAGGGAAAAGTCCCCGGAGGAAGGCCAAGGAGTAATCTCACGGGCCAGAAAAAGGCGAAAAGTACATATGAAGAGATACCCTCATATCTCACGTGGGTGGTTTCCTAACTTTGCCGTATTGCTTTCGAAATCATAGACGTTGATGAATTGTAATTGAAGTGACAGTAAAGATGGATGAACTAGACAATACTAGGAATTTTGCGGAATGAGGATGTATCGAGTAAGTACATAGGTTGAATACTATTTTCCAATTCATTATTGTGGCGCGAAGTTTGATGGGAAGCTTAAAAGCCTTTCTTCGCATTTAATGACGTGAACGATTTTTTTCTTCATTGATAAGTACCGAGTGAAACCTACATCCATAGAAACACAAAAGGGCATTGAGGGTCAAATTAAATCGTGGTTGTAAAATAATAATAATCTGCCAATTACTGCTTTACCGGGTAGGTACTCAACGCGCACCACGAGTGGGGAGTCATGCGATTCATCAAATACTTTCGTCGTAGAAGTCAAGCCGTCTCGATACGGCGTCCCCAACAGTCCCCAACGCAATGTCCACTTTCCATCCTTGGAACTAAGGCGAGCAGATGAAGCAGCGGCGAAGTAAGGTTTTGGTTATGGAAGTGGAAAGGGAATCGCTACATTCCGTGGGCCTGTCTGCGAGCTTTTCCAATGGAAGCAATGAGTTCGAAAGCTCTAGTTACAATCAAGATCACGGACTATAGAATTTCTATTATCCATGGTCAAGATCTACAGCCAAATTGCTGAGGAACAGCAGGAAGGAAGATGATACGTCAGACGCGGAAGCATCGGCACATCATGTGAGCATCGGTGGTTCAGTGGTAGAATGCTCGCCTGCCACGCGGGCGGCCCGGGTTCGATTCCCGGCCGATGCAACTTTTTTTTCATGTTAATTTTGTAATTTTAAATACGTTCTTATTTCTGCCTGTATTTAATTTTCGCCACGGTCAAAAGATACATTTTCCATCGTATTGTGAGTGAATTAGGCGTTCATCAGTCATTTATATTGTTTTTGATTCGGAAACGAGATTCATTCTCGCCATCCTTAGTTGTGAATTGTCTTAAGGTAGAACGTTTTTATATCTTTGCGACTGGTGTATTCAACTGCAGATCCAGTATTCATGACTAAGGTTATGAACATAACTCCATGGTGTACACTTATTTATTGTTACTAGTGAAAATAATCTTTGTAGTCCGAGTCGGATTGCAGTTTTCCCCGGCTCATTTCTTGGCAAGAATAATGCACTTCTCGGATATCCCTTTCTTGACTCCAGTATATTGATTCTGATTAAAATTTTACTGTCGTAGTGTCCATACCTTTGATGACGGTTTCTTAGGATCATTTTTGTCGAATAGTCACCAAATTGAAATACATAGTCTTCTTAATCGGTATTTAAAAATGCAATTTCAATTGATGCCACCGTATTGCTATTGATTCGGAGGTTCTCGAGTGATTTTTAAATGATGAATTATTCCAGTTGTAGATTGAATTCCTTGGAAACATTTGAAATTCCTTTTTATATTCATTAATGACAAACTGATAAAGAAAGAAATTGAGCGTGTTCCTCGAGTAGAATATTTATTACGACTTTGGTTTCGCTTGTTACGGCATAACAGGTGATGATGCTGTTGACCCTGTTGACGCAACGCCTGTTGATGCTGTAACAAGCAAAATCTAGTTTGTAATTCTAATTTAATCGAGAAATTGGCTCAATTTTTTGAGAAATCAGTGACGATTTTGTTCGAAATAATATCACCACAGCTTTAGATATTTTCTTAAATGATTTCTTGAACACGTCTCTTTTGCTCAAAACATATATTTTTAATTAGAATGGGTCAACCTTTAATTTCATCGCGTCTACCATAATATTAATTGAAACTCATATTATTAATTGTCTTATTAATTAATTGAGAGTATATGGCTATTCATCTGGCTCCTATACGGCCCTGATAAACTAAAAGACAGAAAATACATGATTGGTGGTTCGAGTTTTTGCATGCCAAAGTTTTCCCCCTTCCATTCATCATCTTGTCCATCTTCGAAGGTATTACAATTTATTTGATGCTTAGATTGTCAGTGCGGTATGAAGATTAACCACAAGGGAGCAAAATTGATGAGATTCTCTGGGAGAAATACTTCTAGTTACTGTTATCTGGCCGAGAAAACTGAAATTTATATCTACATCTACGTACTACCCTGCGAGCCACCCCGAGGGTTTGTGGCAGGGGGTGAAGATCACCAAACATGCACTATTGACATGTAACTAGGATATTCAATGAAGGCATGATAGATAATAGGGTCACATGGTCAGTATCTACTACAGTAGAACAAAACGGTTTCGAATTTACTTAAAAGGTTTAACCTAAATTTTAACCTGCGTTCTGATAGCAATTCCCATCCTAGTTCTTCTATTAAACTCGTAACACTTATAAAATTATCATAACGGCCTTTAACAAACCTCGCGGATCTCCTTTGCACACGCTCTAATTCTTTTATCATGCCTTCCTCGTACGGATCCCATATACTAGCGGCATATTCTAAATAGAAAACTCTAACATGACGGGAATCGAACCACGAACCTTTGGTTTGCCTGGCCAGTGCACAGACCACTGCGGTATCCAGGTTTCCTGTTATACTGTAGATACGGTGGAAGCTGGATGTGATATCTGTCTATCTACATATACGATATTTTTGCTTAGTTTTTTTTTAATCCTCTAGGTCAAAAATAACAACATCAAATCTACTCTCATAGTGTGTTATTTTTGTCAGTTACTGTTTTTTGGCTTAGCAGGGCAGTATAGTCCTGGTTTGAAAAAACCTTACGTCTTAATTTACAGTCCCGCGTGGCTTTTTTTATTTCATTCGTGAGGTCAAACGCCCAGATGCAGTGCTTGACGTTTGATTTCCGTTTCCAGGGTGGGGGGAGATATGTTATCTGAATGAAGAAAAACTTAAAGGATTAGTAAAAAAAAATTAGGTTTCTTTCAAAGAACCACGGAGTTAGCCGCGCAGTTGCTTCAGCGGTATCGGTTACTTCAAAAAATGATAAAATATAGGTTTATTGATTTGTTGACTCATAAGTGACTCTGCGATTCGTATCTTTCCAAACAATTTTCATATTCCATTTATGCAGATATAATAATTTTCTACAAGTTATGGAACAATAACTGTGGGCATTACGACAAGACTGACGGGTTCATTAAGGTAAAAGGTAAGATTAATGAAAAAGAGGTAGTTTTAAGTCGTCTGGTACTAGCACATTACGATACCAGTGACTTAAGTGACTCATTATTTCACGGCGTGAAGTTTACGATAACACGCTGTGTGAAAGAGCTACTTTAAGTCACGAGTATCGTTTACTAATTTATCGCTCGTTTGACTTACATTCGACATCCTCCGAGGTATAAGAATGTCATGCGTATCAATATTATAAATAAAAATTTACAACCAGCTATACATAGTTACCGTTGTTTACTCTTCATTTTCAGGTTTTTGAGAGGTGTATGAGTATTATCATATCAAAAATTTGAGCCATCAATTTGTTTCTGCACCAGAAGATTGTCTTTATCAATAACAGTCAATTTATGAAATAATTTGAGCTATCTATTGCAAGACAATCGTCCAACAAGTTCTTGCATTGTTTTAAATAAACAAGTCAAAATTACAAATGTTGTTTAGGTGTGCTAGAAGCATGAATATATGTACGTTGGGTGCTTTTGATTTGCGGCTATATCCGGCGATAGACGGCGATCGCCACGCCGCGGTGCTTTCGATTTTGCGGAATAGTCACCTATCGCCGGCTACGGGTGGCTCTCCGCTATGAGGATAGCCGAACAAAGTAAGATCGATTTGCGCAACTGCCGTCTATCGCCGGCGACCGATGTTCTAAATCGAAAGCACCCGTTATGGACTCAAATGTTTGAAATCGTTGCCTAGGGTACGTGTTGCCTAAATGTCCTCTTTTTGTTCACCCACTCCTTGGCGCTACTTAGAAAAAAGTCTCCTCAGTCGACTCGAAATGGCCGTTGTTGATTGTTGTTAACGTGAGACTGTGATGAATATTCAATAACGATTGAAGAGATATGAACTACTTAATGCTATTTGATGCTACTTGATTTATTATGTAGATTTTAACCTGTACTATAACGTAGTAACTAATATTCTATTGTAATAACTACTGCAATTACTTGCAATAACTAATAATCTACAGTAGTAACTAATAAACTATGACCCTATTTTCTAGCATGTCTACATTATATATCCTACTTACATGGCAATAGTGCATGTTTGGTGATCTTCACCCCCTGCCACACACCCTCGTGGTGGCTCGCAGGGTATTACGTAGATGTAGATAGATGTAGATGCTGTGAATAATAGCTGGCTATTTTTCAGACCTAACAGTTACTTTGTAAATGCCAGAGAGGAAATATCTACTGCAGGAAGTGTGTAAGAGGCATATGAAACTTCCATCATTAGCCTTTTCCCTGCTGTGTGGATCTTTTACTGTTAATTTACAGCTACATTTTTTGGTTTATTACCTGTTGAGAGCCTTAGGAATCAGCAGGTATGATTTAGATAGATTGATGTGGATGTTAATGTGTACCCTACTCTTCATGTGTGGCCTCGTAGTGGGTTCAACAATCTCTCCTTTATTTGTTATTTAAGTGATAGTTATTGACGCAATTTATCATTCATAGATGATATTGTTGGATCTTGGTCTCGAAATCCTTATAGTACTTGTATCCGTCTTCCTATTCATTCCACTTTTTTCACCTCGTATTATTATCAAATTGCCGTAGAACGATATTCACGAAGTAAGTATTTAGAATTTAATTGTGCATAGTACAATTGAATTTGGAGAGGAATTAAATATATCCGTAGACCGGAAAATATTAAAATAAAAAAGAGTATGATTACGTCCCGCGTCCCACATTTTTCATCCACTGCATTATGATTACTGGTGAGTAAAACCGGTAAGACGTGATTACTTACGATCTGTAGACGGAATATACATTTGAACTGCCGTCTTTCATCACTAGACGGCGACTCAATCGAAAACAATGTTTGTTTACGGAATTCTAGGCAACAGTTTCTGGAGACGAGTCGAGAATCCGTAATGTATATTCATGGCTAGAAGATACAATTAAACCAGTGTCCATTTAATCTACATTTGAACAAATTTATCGATTCCTATTAAATGAACCGAATAAAAGTGTAGCCATTTCTAGGAATTTCATCTACGAAACTTGTTATAATTTTAAAGAAATTCACAGAGTTATATCACCTGAAACTAGATGACAATTTTTTTAATAAACCAGTAATGGCTATATGGATATAATAACAAGATGCAATAGATGTCTATTCAAATAAGTTTCTTATGTTCTAAAAACATAGTGATACAAACATAGATGATGGTTCAAATAAGTAAATATTTAATTATTCTGACATTACTACATCTACATCTACGTGATACCCTGCGAGCCACCACGAGGGTGGGTGGCAGGGGGTGAAGATCACCAAACATGCACTATTGCCATGCAACTAGGATATTTAAGGGAGATACGCTAGATAATAGGGTCACATGCAGCTATATGGTTAGTATCTACATAATAAGAAAGGTATTATTGATTGTTATTTCATGCATCATGCACTACTGACTACTCCAACTATATTTCACCTACTTATCCCTTTGCTACGCTGCCTATTGTTCTCTCTTATAGTACGCGGGTAAAATGACATTTTAAATCTATCGGTAGCATAATACGCAGGGGTTCTTAATATATATATATATATATATATATATATATATATAACGTCATCTGTGAACAAAGCGGTTTCGAATTTACTTAAAAGGTTTCACCTAAATTTTAACCTGCGTTCTGATAGTAATTCCCATCCTAGTTCTTCTATTAAATTCGTAACTCTTATCCAATTATCATAACGGCCTTTAACAAATCTAGCGGATCTCCTTTGCACACGCTCTAATTCTTTTATTAAACCTTCCTCGTACGGATCCCATATACTAGCGGCATATACTAAATGAGGCCTGACAAGTGTAAAATAGCATACTACTCGTACTTTCTCATTGCATTTGTCTAGAACCCTTTTTACGAATACTAATCTACGGTTTGCTACACCAGTTATTTCCATGATGTGTTTCCCCCATGTCTTCAGTGATGGTGACGCCTAAGTATTTAATAGATTCTACGTTAGATATTTTCTTTTCTTTGATGCAATAATAATTCCGGGTAAAGTCATTCTTTTTCCAAAAGTTCATTATCGCGCATTTCTTCAAATTTAATACTAGCTACCAACTATCACAACAATCAGAAATCGCATCTAAATCCTTAGCTAAAGACTGGATGTCCTCTTCATTTCTAATTTCCTTATACACTACTGCATCATTGGCAAATAGACGGAGCTTGCTATTTTTTACTGCTGAAAATCGTGTCTTAAGTGATAATTTAAGTCACGCAGTGCTACAAAATACAATGTTTAATATTATGATTATTATTAATCAAAGTGTGGCTAATTTACTTAATGAGAAATATGATTGTTTGTCATGTTCTTCCATTTCTTAGCGTTTAGAATGTCATTCACTACGTTTACCAATCGAACTCAGATCGATATGAACTCGGATCGATCTTAACATTCTAAGGGTGCTTTCGATTCAGAACGGCGATCGCCGGCGATAGACGGCAGTTGCGCAAATTGATCATACTTTGTTCTGCTCTCCTCATGGCGGAGAGCCACCGATAGCCGGCGATAGGCGGCTATTCAGCTAACTCGAAAGCTCCTCGGCGTGGCGATCGCCGTCTATCGCCGGCTATAGCCGCAAATCGAAAGCACCCTAAACCAGACGACTTGTATCGCCTGGTTTACCAGTGCAAATCGATTGAAATATCGATTTTAAATCTCAGACTGGCAGAGAAAGCGGGCCGAGTCAGCCCGCTTCTTATATCGATCCCACTAGCCCGTTGCGTTTACCATACCGAGCTGAACCGGCCAAATCGATCTGAGAATAGATATCTCATTCTCTTGACGTGCATATAGGTTAAGTTTTGTTAACCCAATATGCTTCCTGTATTATTCATTTGATGCATGGCATGAGAGAGGAAATTTTTTTGACTCGACGTTCTTACACCTCACATAACGTTTCGTAATCTGCCCTATCAATTCATTGAAAATATTATTGACCAATTTCTTACAGTAGCCGTTGGGGTCTGTGTAATTTTTTTGACTTACATGATGTGTCGAATGACTCGTCAATTCTTCATTATCGGTGTTGCAATACTAATTTTTTCCGCGTCTGACGGCTTCTGGGATTATGGATGCAGGTCCTTGTTGGTGTCAGGACCATGTGATCGGAATCCTTTAAACGCTGAGCTATCCTCAAAGTCAGAGAGAATCAACGGAAGATGTTCCAATCACGGTTATTTGGCCTTTAAAATGATGGGTAAAAAGTAATGGGGATCATTTCATGCCTATTAAAACCTATGACATTTTTTAACGTTTTAAAATGTCCTGCGTAACACATTCACGTGGAAGATATTGAAGAATATTATAACAGAATAACAATTGCACTCTTATAATATGACGAAATTCCACGATATCTCGCCTGAATCTGCTGAAATCATTCCAAAAATATATTGCGCGGAGGAAGACAAATTTCTAAAGTAAAATTTATAGTTGAAGGCGAATATTTGTGGAAAACTGTCAGAAACATTACGAAAAAAAATCTTCGTACATTTCACACTTTAAAAGTTTATTGCCAACCCAGGTTTCGACTGCACAGCAATCATTATCAAGGTATCTCTATATGTTGACTCGCATATGATGTAAATGTACCTTGATGATGGTTGCAATGAAATCGAAACCTGGGCTGACAATAAACATTTTAAGTGTAGAATATACTGATACATTTTTTTGTCATGTCTGAGACGAATTTCTATCAAAATTATTAGATTGGGGGACATTTATGAATGTCCCCCAATGACAGTATACTCCGGTCAAAATCTTAATTTTACTTGCTTATTGAATTTAAATTTAGTGCGATCTAATCTCACGAAAATGTCTACGTGTTTCATAGTATCTACCGTAATTTTGGCTGAGGCAACCGTCTTTATTTCTGTATCTTCTCTCGTAAAAAGTGATGGAATAGGGGATGTTTCTTGGGTTTTCCACCGGGTGAGCAGTGTGGAAAACCCGAGAAACCTTTATCTATCAGATACGCCGGGAAAATCTGAGATCCTTCATGATGGAATAAGGTTTTACCTCACCTATAGAAGATGGTTTAAAGCCCTCTTCTCCCATTAAGAGTGTCAATCTTCATGGACAGTAAAAGAAGGCATCTATTTAGTCCTTAAGGCCTGCTAAAATTATCGTTAGAAAATCTTTCCAGGCTTTTTTAGCAAATGACTCAGAAATACCGATCAGTTGGGAGTACAAGGTTAAATTCGATGTGATCGCATTTTAAGTTATATTTTTGTGCAAATGAGGCGAACGTGTAACCGTAGGCCGCATTCAGGGAATCAATCTTTGTATTTGTGTAACAATGCCGTTGAAACTGTGCAAAGTCATTACGATTTAAGATGTATGGAACGATTTTCGTTAGTGAACTGATTTTGGTGACATTTTGCATACGTGTGCATTTCAAAAATATGTGTAGATAGCAGTGGGGGAAATTGAAATAGCAGTGATTTGATTTAATGGCAATTAGCAGCTATTTTAACACGTAGCCTCATGTAACTCGACGTATATTTTGAAATAATTCGATGTCACATGCACAGATTTTACTTCGAAACGCAATGACATACTAATGATTCCTAACCAATATCATATCTTCATGACGAATATAAAATAAAAACAATAACAACAAGATACTTGATTTGTGGTATCTTATAAGTTTCTCTCATAGCCAATGCATATGTGACCACAATTCAAGAATCTTGTTGCTCAAAAATGAAAAAAAATCACTTGGTTTTCCTCCACTGATTTATTTCCTTGGTATACAATATTTTTAGACACAATGGTGTCATCTTAAGGTACTTGATGATGACATCGTCGTATCGAATCATTGGAGGAAAAAAAAGTCAGTGGAGGAAAAATAAATCAGTTGAGGAAAACCAAGTTACTTTTTATATTCATACATACCAATCACGCCGTTCTCTTCCGGGGTAGGCACAGTCATAAGATTTCACTCATAAATACATATTTGTACACCCAGCTCTGCTTCAATAATTTCCTCCATGCTAATCTATCCTTCCAAACCTCTTTCGCCTCATTTACCCCCATACACTGCTTCATACAAGCTCTCCCGTTTTTAAGACTCCTAAGATCCCACCTCCTAAGAATTTCCTCAACCACATTCACCCACAACTTTCTCAGCCTACCTCCACCTCTCGCTCCACTCATTTCACTCTTATATATCTGTTTCGTTATTCGACTCTCATCTATTTCCTCAACATGGCCAAACCAACGAAGCGCACTCCTTTCATACACGTCTATTACTGGAGCATCTAACCCACATTCATTTATTACCCACTCATTCCTGACCCTATCCATCCTAATTTTGCTGCAAAAACTCCTCAGATAACTCATAACTCATACCCACGGCCTTCAGTCTACTCTTATGTCTATCCTAACATACCCATGTTTCACTACCATACAACAAAGTGGGGAGAAGTACACTTTTGTGCACGGCGATTTTCGCTTCCTTAGACAGGCACTCATTCCTTGATATGCTCCACATGCTACCTCCCACTTTCCTTCCGGCATTCGCATGTCTATTTATCTCCTCATCTATCCGTCAATCTTTCGTAAACATCTTACCTAAGTATACAAAATCATCCACTTGTCCAATTACTTCACCATTCGCCTTCATCATACAGTTATTCTCCCCATTCTCCTTATCAAAAACTACTACTTTAGTCTTGCACGCATTAACCCCCAATTCCATTCTCTCTGTTGATCCAAAAAACTTATCTCGGAGCTTCTATAATCCTTGTTGGCTTTCTAAGATCAAAACAGCATTATCCGCATCATTTGTGAAAATTAACTTCCACGTAGTTGAGCCTGAAACCATGGGATCCTATTGTTATTTATGTATATTATACACGCTCTGGAAAGTTATGATTGTTTATTTTTAAACAAATATATGAGCTTAAAGCAGCGGGAAAACGGTTCGATTGGCTTATGACGCATGATCACGGTTTCTTTTTTTCTCCGTATGAAGCTCTTCATCATGTAACCGGAACCAGATCCCGGGGTGACCAACGGCGAACCTCCATTTTCCCCACTGTTAATTGGAGTCGTGTCAAGTATTAGACACCTGGTGAGAAAATTTGCGCTTAATTTATCGTGGAAGCTCGAAAACAGGGAGGGTAATGTGACCTGCTAGACGAGGTGCAGTTTTTAAAGTTGCACTTCGAGGAGCAAAATCGAATAACATTCGCGCCGCGGTACGTTGGGCCGAATTAATGTAGCTCAAGCGAATATCGTTTCTCCCAGAAATCAGTGAATTTGGTCTCATTTCAAAGAAAAACATCTTACTTTTTCAATGATACCAAAATATCAACCCCTTTACCAAACTGCTTTCCGAGATTTTGAACGATAAATACCAGCTCTTTTACGTGGAAAATGGTACGTGTATGTACTCCAGAGACACCCTATTTAAATAACGAGACTTTGTAAAGCCTAGATCTCATAAAAAATTAACTGTGTGTAGTTAGTATGTTTTCTCGACTACTCGAAATAAATCATATTGTCTCCGCAGATTTTTTTAAGAATCGTAGTATAACTTTCCGTCGTGAAGGAGTTTTGAACGTACCGCGTGAAAAATAAGTCAAATAAATGACTTATTTAAATACCTACCATGTTAATGGAACAGTGTTGAAAGTAATAAGCAACATTTTATTTTATGTTTTATTGTACAATGAGATGATGATATTTATGTGAGCCTAAATGTGTCGTTTAAATAAGGTTTCTATGTGGAAAATGATGTTCTCTTTTAGGATTATATGAATACATTTGTACGAATTACGCTAAAAATTTGTCATAAAAGTATTACTTGTATGAACATTACGATGGATTAATGAGCCGGAGCGCGGCGTTTACTGAAGTTTCTAGTTGAAAATGCTGTTTTATTTTCGTTAAATAAAAAACTTCCACCGTATCACGCCAGAATCTACCAATTTCATAACTGTTCCTACCTCATGCCTTATTTACATTTCTAAAATTATGAAATAAAATTGGAATACGGTGCAAATATTTCTCATAGAAAAAAATCATTCTCCTCGTTCATGTATTGAACTCTGACCTCTGCGGATGACCGTGACAACTCATGAGGGAAGGTAAAGCCAGGACAGGGGTTCTTGGGAAGGATTTTGTACCGGTATTACGCGGCCTGCCTGTCACAAAACATGTCCTTTCCTGTGAATTTTGAAATTGATTTTTACTAAAATCAAACGCGACCACGGGAAACGTAGGCCTGAGTGAGGTATAAACGCTGCCGACTGTAATGACGTAGTTTTTTTCAAGAACCAAGCCGAATGTTACCATAATTTCGCTTCGTAATTGCCTGTTTCTGTGGATTTTTTTATTGATTTTTACCAAAATCAATCGCGACCACGGGAAACGTGGGCCAGAGTAAGGTATACACTCTGTAGACTGTAATAGCGGTGTTTTCTTCAAGAACCAAGCAGAATACCGACTTGATTTCGTTTCGTAATTGACTGTGCCTGTGGATTTTTTTATTTATTTTTACTACAATCAAACACGACCACGGGGAACGTAGGCTAGATTAAGGTCTAAACTCTGCTGACTGTAATAGCGGAATTTTCTTGAAGAGCCAAGACAAATGTTACCTTAATTTCGCTTCCTAATTGCCTACGGATTTTAACTTAGACCAGGCGAAAACCAAGTGACGCCATTTGCGCTTTCGGAATGTTCCAATACCAAAATCCCACTTTAGAGCCAAGTCATTGAAATCACTCCGGAATGACTGGCTGGAGGAATGCTCCCGAAATATCGAAGGTTCTATCGGCTTTGTCGCCACAGAGGGGTATTTGAGTTTGGGGCAGGGCGAAGGCCAGACGCCGCCCTTCTACGTGCACTCATAGGACATGGGAGTTAGGGCTTCCTCGAGACATCCACCCACCGACAAGCAATGACAAGAACCCATTGCGTGTGTTGTGTGGGAAAAGGATAGGATAATGCGCGCTGCCGACGCGAAAGTAAACCTCGGTCTATTTGCGGCTGTCGCGGACTGCCGAAGGGGTTTTGGGTCAACGCTCCCTCCTCCCAAAGTCACCCACCCCCAATCCTCCCCTCTTTCTTCCCGTTCATACCTTCCCCCGCCCGTTCCCGGAAACTTTTGGGTAGGTAGTCATACCCCGGTGGGGAAGTCGCGTCGTAGGTGGACGAGGAGAAAGGCCGATTTCCTGGTCGCGATAGCGGGGAAGCTCTCTCCGCTCGCCGATCGTCTATTATTATTATTACGGGTGCATGAAATGTGCGGCTCGTGTCGTGCGGACTTCTGGGGTCGAGAGCCTTAAACGTGTTGACGCAAACTCTTAGTTCCCATTCCTTTCCGTCGGCGTGCGTGATTGAGCGTGGACTGGAGAAGAGTAGAGTGGGGGGGGGGGTTGAAGGGGAATACGGGAGGCGGTGGAGTCACATGGATGTTATGGCTTGCTTACGTGAGCGGGGGTGGAGGGGAAAAGGCGGGGGGTAGAACTGACTGCACTTTTATAAATCACCCACGGTCGTGGCGCTCCTTCTCATTAAGCGTTCGACCTCCGGTGCCAGCGGTCTCGTTTCGTGTGTATCACCAACCCTTGTGCCCGCGAGTGTAACCGTGTGCATGTGCGACCTCTGGCTTGATCCGCGATTCTCCCGGTGTCTTTCCAGCCCTCGCCTCTCTTTGCTGGATTATTGAAGGGACCGCATCAAAAACCGGACGAGGCGCGAGTTAAAATGGAGAGGTACGTAATTCAATTCGCGTCGTGTCCCATCTCTTTTATGCCCTAGTGTAACCGTGTTTTTCTTTTTGGTGGTCTCGCCTTTGAAGCGGTTTGTTTGAGGCGCTTCGTGTGTGTTATTCAGTTGCGGTTTCGGATTATTTGCCATCCACGCGGCACCCTCTTTGATTTTTAGCTGGTTTTGAGAGTTTTGACGTTTCGTTTCCATCGGGATAAACTCATTGTGACAAGGAAGCGATGACTCACGCCGCTTAGGCAATGTCACGGAGTAGAATTTGATAAGTCATTTCAAATTCGAGTGACTTTCAATTATATTTCCATCGTTTCTCGACGGTTTTTTAAAATAAAAACTTCTCTCATTAATTTTTGTTTGTCGGCGCTTTTTTCTCCTGAAATGTGTTATAACTTAGACTATTTCAAAACGATGATATCCTGGTGTAATTTGTGCCGCGTTAAGTGGTGTTTAGCCGTTTGTCGCGTCGCCGCCGTTGCAGTTGTGACCTGGAATGCGAATTTTATAAAGAATTAGATTGCCTCATCTTAAGATTAACTTTTGGAGACTGTGCGTGGAATAAAGTGGTCAAGATGAAATAAATTTACTAACATTACTCCTCACAGATTTGTCTGAATACCTACAGGCTCATAGAAATAGCATCATGTTCAAGGGTAACTCATAAATTTCCATGGAATAATTATAAGATAAAAATATTTACCACATTTTTACTCTACCTATCATGTGTTAGAGGTGTTACTTGGTGTTCAGCTCTCCCTATGAATGTTTCAATGCAGCCACAATTTTTTAAAAAATTCCCATAATTTATTGAATTGCCGGACAGCGGCTTGAAAGTTCATATTTTCTTCCATTGGCTAAATATTTGCTACAAGATTATAGCTGATTGAATATTAGTGGTACTAAACTAGGAAATTTGTAATGTTAGAACTCATAAACTTATCATTTAGGTTTTTTTATGGGGACTATAACATCGAGAAATTTGAAGTAGAGATATTATTTTCGTTGTCTTCACGGAAGAACTTTGCATTAACATTGATTGATAAGGTGATATGATTAAAATAGATAATTATAATTCATGGCTGCGCCTGAGCATCAGGTTCTATTTTTTGAGAAACAAAGCACACAATTTGTTTTGAAATGCGAAATTAATAGACATGACCTTTAATATCATGGGCTCTTCACAAAATTCTCATTTGATTCGAACTTCATTGGCGGGATTAATTTTGGACAACCTCGAAAGAATGAGATATGTAAGAACTGCCTAATTTTCCACGCTTGCATTTGCAACGACGATTTGATAAATATTTCCATTCTAACCAACTACTGCGGTAGACACTGTATTTTTTCGTTCAGAAACAGGAAAACTTAACCGTCAGTTGCTTACAATTCCTTTCAGTATTTTTTTTGTTAAAGTCTAAAGTTTTGTTTTATAAATGCTATTTATTTTTCCTCTTTTTCGAGCTACGCATTAGTTACTCGTGAAAAAATCATTCGTGGCCTTTCACTATGCGTTCAGGTCCAAGTTTAATGTCATTGAGTGAAACCGTGAAAACCAAAACAGAGGCCACGCGAGGTAATGAAGAATTTGAACCGGTGAGTTTACGATTCTCATCTGAGCTTCGTCCATTTAATACAGGTGAACTGGGTTAATAGATTGAAAGGGATGTCTTACATACGCATCTTTTTTATGCTTTCCTGAAAATGTTCTCTTCAAACACGCTCATATTATCACCACATAATTTACAACTGCCGTGCATAATTCGAACATACTTATTTGTATCAAATGCCTGAGTAACGTTTAACCCATACCAAAATCATGCAATACGCCGATCAGTTGCTTAGGGTTTGTATTTGACTTTGAGCTACGCATGAATATGGTTGGAAATTTTCGTGTAACAGAGCTTTGGTAGAGCTAATTTAATAGCACTGTGGTAACTAAAAAAATAGAATTTTAAGAATAAAATTTCTCTCCGCACACGTTTGCATGCACGGTCCTAATTTATTGGCCGCAGAACATTAAGTCATTCGACGATGTCGTGGCATATTGTATAACTGTGTGCACCTGATAATATAATTTGTAAATTAATCAATATATGTTTTCTTCCTATTAATGAATCTTACTTTACTCACTTCTAACTGGCTACTGAAACTACTTACTTTTCGAAATAACTACGTTTTCTCAGGCAACTGCCACAAAAAATTCTATTGTTAACTCAATGTGAAAAGCAAGTAGCCTGAGCTCTCCTTTTAAGCCAGTATCACCCTTTTTATTACCCTCTCTTTAAGGAGTGTACTCAAAAATACTTTTATTCCTGTAATTTAGATTAAAAATTAAAAATACTTATGATAAAATCATGATTCTCTATGTGAAAAATTATCCCGTTTCCTTGCAACAGTCAATTGAGAGTGACGGGATAGATAGTGCTTTGAAAAATATATGATTCAGTGGAAGGCGTTGGCTTGTAAAAATTTATAATATTACCAAACTAATGATTTCATAGTCAAGAAGCAATAAAGTGGTGATAGTCGCTTCTGTATGCTCTGCATAAACGTGTTAGGTATAATAAGCAAAATACGAAATCAAGGGACTCATTTCTTCTGATTTCTTTTCACCTTTTCAAATCGGCATTATGTTCACTGGCATAATGATGATAATTGCTGAATTGTTTGGTATTTGATCAAGGGCATGGATATGTATGATGAGAAAAAACGAGGCCACTTCCACCATTTTACTTTCTAATCGCTGTGCACGGATTTTGCACCGTGTACCAATCACAAGGTGATTTGCTCTTGGAATAACAGGCCTATATTCACCTATTTCGATGGTTTGGGGAAGGGGGGGGGGTCGCTGTTCTACCAACCTCCCAGTCTTCTAATTTAATGTACATAGCGTCCTTTTTAATTGCTATTTTGGGGAAATTAACACTGTAGGACTTGAGTGAAAAAATGCTCACTTGAAAATGGTACCAAGTGCCAAATCCATGGTCTGATACTAGAAATTATAATTGTGGAAATATCCTAGTTTTCTCTCATTTTATATGTTGAACTAAAAGTGTTTTCTCCAACTAACGCTTGAAGGCCGCTTTAAACGGTGTATTTTATTGTGCAAACGAATATGTCGATTCTTTCATGGGGAAAATTGCACCGTGTATAGCGGCAAATTGTATGATTGTCTGAACGGCTGAACGGAAAATAGAACCTGTTCTAATTACGTTCATTTTCCTGTACAGTCTATGAAACATTATTTTGTGCAATAAAATGTAAAGCGGCCTTGATACATTCTCAAATGTATGATCCAGAGCTTTAGTAGATATCAAGCAAGGGGTATTCGCATTCCTTTATCTTCAAGGCAGAGTAATGCCGGTGATATTTCTTCACTTTAAATGATCGCCCAAATGTTATGGTCAAGGAAAGTGATGATATTTTAACAGTGTTCCCCTATCTTGAAGATTGATAATTGTGGAGTTGGTCAAGTAAAATGCTGGGCGCTTTCTTGTCGCAAGCGTTGAAACTCGTCGTCGCGCGGAAAAGCCATTTTCACCAAATGTTTACTACTTATTCTCCTCGTCGGGGTCACCAATGTGGAGATGGTTAAGTAAGAAGATCTCCACATTTCTCAAATTAATTCATTACAGCCTTGATGCAATTCTCGTTACAATCTCCGTCCAACTCCTAAGCTACTTCCATATCCTATTTATCTATGCATGAACAGGCCTCCTTGGCAACAAGATGAAAATTATGGCACCATATCCGGTCGTCACATGTTTATCGCTTCCATAAAGTTTGTAAAAAATTTCCCAGCCAATCAATGTATACACATCTTATTATCATTTTTATTCCATCCATCTTATGGATTTGTCCTCGAGGAGAGTCTGATTTAATTTTCTCACCCAGCCCTGCAGGGTCGGGATTCGGAGCAGGCCTGAGCAGGAGCAAGTTGACCCCGGGCAGCAAGTCCACGCCGTCCAGATGGGCAACTTTGACCTCCCCTTACACCGTGTACACGTCGACGCCCCTCAATTCGCCCAGTCCCTCTTGCCTCCTGCAACTCCTCGAGTGGGAAGCTTCGGCCGTCCTCGGAGACTCCAGGACGTCGAGCCCTTTGGCCCTCAGGTCTCCCAACGTGAGCACTCCCGTTGGGTCGGGGGCGGACAAGACCCCCACGGCCGCATCCAGTCCACTGTTCCGACGACGGATCAACAGGAGGATACTGGACCTTTCGACCAGTGCGTCTGAAGAGACTACTCCGGCTCACCCATTGTCCCCCGCGGGGTCGTCGCAGGCGAGCCCCTGCGGGTCCAAAGACGAGAGTCGATGGGGCCCTGGGCCCGTCAGGAACGTTCCGAGACAGAGGGCCATGGACTTCAAATCAAAGTCCGTTGCTATGGTCAAGAGGTTCATGGTCACGAGGAAGAAACTCAGCCAGTGCAGAATTGTGAACGATAACAGAGGGGGACTCAGGCTATGACGAGAGTCCAAAATTGTTCGTGCCGTTGTTATTCGATATCTTTATTTGTTCGTTGTTTTTTTTGTTTTCAGAGTTTATGTGATGTAATGGAAATGGACGATGAAAGCCTGCGGTCACAATGCGAGTAGGACCGTGACAAATTTTTGCGTGACGTAGTGAAGCTACCCGAGAGGGTGGTACAGCTGATATGCTTGAGGCTATTTCCTTCTACTAAGTCTTGAAGTCAAATTCCGCGGCGATTTTTCAACTCCTTTCCAAGAAATTGACCAAATAAGGTGCCAAAGAGAGGGAAAATTGTGCGTTCCGAGTATCAAATCGAAAGCGTACACTGAAAGTTGAATATATGAAGCCTTCTTAACTGTGGCGATATTGTTTATTTATTAAATATTTACGAGCATATTTTAAGATATATTCTGCGTGGACCAAATATGTAAATTAGAGTTTATTGAGTTATGCATTAAAAGTTTAATGTCTGTTTTGACGATGGAATACAAAATCTAATTCATTGCAATTTTTAATAGTTTAATTGTTAATTTTGGCGTATTATTTATTTATCAAATTTTTATGAGCGGATTTGGAGATATATTCTACTGCGCTTACCAAATATGTGAATAAAAGGTTATGCATTTTAAGTTTATGATAAATTCTGATGATTGTTTATCGGTTGTTAATCATTAGTAATTAAATTTTGGTTGACGGACATGGCTTAGGACATGCGACAAGCACGCTGTTCTTGTTGTTATGGGGACAAGTGTAATTAATTTATTTTTTTGGGTTTTATTCGCCATTCTCCTAAATTCAAGAAATTTTCTCTCAACTTATATGTTATATAAAAATGTTCTTGGAGATATATACCGAGTGGTGGAATTAATGATTTCGAATTTGCGATTTCTCTTGCTTGCGAAACGAAGTGATGCTTATGATACCATCGCGTAAGTGCACCATTGGATGGTGCCAACTTGAATTATTGACGCTAATACAAAATTATGTATATTTTCATTACTTATGTCAGGGTGTTTACCTAACGGGTGAAGATCATGGATGACAAAGATACGCCCATGCTTGCACCATCTCCGGTTCTTAGTTCCGTATGCTTGTTCATTGGACGAAGACTTGTGTCAAAAAATGTAACGTTTGGTTTCCAGAAATATATGTGTTTTGTGTTTTAATATTTTTCTACTGTTACCTTGAAAATTATCTGTTGGAATGGGTCTTGTATGTTAAGTTACCGAGACTGGTGCAGTATTATCGTGAAATTTCATGTTCATGTCCTGATTTTCACATGTTGTTGTTGGACGATTAAAATTTTTTTATTCTATTGTTAATTTTGCTTGATCAATTCGTCTTAATAAAACCTTCCTCTTTTTAGTTACGGAAATTTCTATTTAAAGAGTACCAGCAGTTTTTCTTCCATCATTGCTTTTCTTGTTAACTGAAAAGGTAAATTATCAGATGTGCATGAACACCTAATGTGTCTCACAGCAGTGATTTCGTACCGTAATCTGACTCTCATGGAATTTGAACTTTTTTTTTACAAAATTAAAACGTGTTTTCGCTCTGATCCCCTTCTTAACAACAAGCCCAGGTTTCCTTTTGCAATGCAATATTTTGACTTAGTTGAGGCTATATTTGTCTTTCTTAATGTTTAGCTGTGAGGTAATCGTACTAGGGAAGGAAAAGCGTTTTATTCATAATGTGTTGTGTGATGAGTCTAAAAGTTACAAATCGTAAGCTACAACCATTAGCTAAATGCCAACAACGAAAGTCAAATTTATATCTCCAGCGTGGTAAAGAATCGAGGGCAGCGGGAGATTTACAACACAGGTACAGTGAGACCTATATTGAGCGACCAACGACGGTTCCGCAGAAAAATGGTTGTTAAGAGGGGTGATCGTTCGACAGGGGTTGCTTCCAGGTGTGCATATCTACATCTACACCTACGTAATACCCTGCGAGCCACCACGAGGGTGTGTGGCAAGGGGTGAAGATCACCAAACATGCACTATTGACATGCAACTAGGATATTTAATGAAGGCATGCTAGATAATAGGGTCACATGGTTAGCATCTACATAATAAAAAAGGGATTGTTGGTTGTTATTACATGTATCATGCACTACAGACTACTCTTACTATATTTCACCTACCTATCCCTTTGCTACGCTGCCTATTGTTCTCTCTTATGGTACGCGGTGAAAATGACATTTTAAATCTAACGGTAAGACATCTATCTCTCTAATCTTGTTTATATGATCAAACCTAGCATAATACGCAGGGGTTCTCAATATATATCTAACGTCATCTGTGAACAAATCGGTTTCGAATTTATTTAAAAGGTTTAACCTAAATTTTAACCTGCGTTCTGATAGTAATTCCCATCCTAGTTCTTCTATTAAATTCGTAACACTATACAATTATCATAACGGGCTTAAAGAAAATTAGCGGATCTTTTTTGCACGCGCTCAAATTCTTATATCAAACCTTCCTCGTACGGATCCAATACACTAGCGGCATATTCTAAATGAGGCCTGATAAGTGTAAAATAGCTTCTTTTCGTACTCTCTCATTGCATTTGCCTAGAACCCTTTTTACGAATCCAAATCTACGGTTTGCTACACTAGTTATTTCCCTGATGTGTTTCCCCCATGACATGTCTTCAGTGATGGTGACGCCTAAGTATTTAGTAGATTATACAAATGAACGGGTGGCTGATTCGCAAAAAATGAAAAAAACTCTCGAAGCGAGATTTTTTTTAAACCTATACGGATGACGTTTATTTCCTCATAATTTAGTTGCTCGTGGGAAGTTTCAATGCTTATTAGTTTGTTGTACGCAGACAGTGAAACCTGAATTAAGGGGCCGCCGACGGTTCCGCTGGTAAACGATCGTTGAGAGGGATGTCCGCTGGATAGAAGTGGTCGTTAGGAGGGGTTTCACTGTACTTATAGACGTCGTTTGCCTGTTTGTCAGATTTACCCACTTTACGAAGTGCCATGGGTTTCTAAAATGGCCAATTTTCTTAGCGAGTGACAATTGAACATATACTCTGGAAGTCCTCGGTCTTTTGTTGTGGAAAAGTTACTGTTTTTCTTGCCCAATTTTGCTATGGTCGTTTTTTCTATTGCTTCATATTCCGATTTCTAATTTGCATGTATTATTTTCAATTTTTTAATTAATATTTATCTTGTTAAGAGTTAAGAAAGCAAGGTCTATTTTTGTGATTTTTATTGAAAAGATTTGCATCAATGTGATTTATATATGTTTGAAAGACCTTTAAATATTCGTTCGTATATTGAAACATATACAAGAGTGAAATAAATGGTGAGAGAGGTAGAGGTAGGCCGAGAAAGTTGTGGTTGAATGTGTTTGAGGAAATTTAGAATGTTATGGAGGAATATTAGGAGTCTAAGAAGAACAGGAGGGCGTGTATGAAGCAGTGTATGGGGGTAAATGAGGCAAAAGAGGTTTGCAAGGATAGGTTAGTATGGAGGAAATTATTGAAGCAGAGTTAGGTGTAAAAATAGGTATTTATGGGTGAAACTTTGTGACTGTGCCTACCTCGGAAGGGGACGGCGTGATTGGTACGTGAGAAAATATTCTTATTTGTTACACATTGTATATATGCGTTAATAGAGAAAATAACTGCCGCCACATTGTAATATGTCAACTGAATGAATTACGGAAATGGCAATTTTTCTCTTAAATGAAATGTAATTCTACCATGATCTTTATGTACTCCATCATCATCATGTGAGTGGGAATCAATTGAGCAGAAAATTGCCATTTCTGTTATTTATCATGATGAAATTCCGCCATATCAACTCTTCTCTTCAGAACTCTTTAAAGTTTATTATCAGTTCTGAATTGGTTATATTTTTTCTTGGCATCGAATGTTGATCATTTATATTTGAGCTTTGGCTGACGGCACGATTAGGTTATGCATCAAACACGCTGTTCTTGGTTGTGATTTGGACGAGTGTAATTAATTTCGTTCTATTGGGCTGAAATTAGTCATTCATCTCAATTTAAGGCATGATCTCTCAACTTAGATATAATACAAAAAGTATTCTTGGAAATATTAATCGCGCGGAGGAGTTTATGATTTCGATTTGTGATTTATTTGGTTCGCGAAGTGAAGTTACGCCTAAGATATCACCGCGTAAGTGCACCACTGTGTGGTACCAACTTGAATGATTCACAATAACATGCAATTATGGGTATATTCATTACTTGTATTAGGGTACTTATCTGACAGGTGTAGTTCATGGTTGACAAGAAAATGGTTCTTCTTTAGAGAATGTCTTCTTTATCATGTCTTCCCATACTTCTATTTTTGTGTGTTAACTGAAGTGACGTCGTCATTCTTCTTCCTATATTTTTATCCATCTATAATTTTAATTACCTACCTATATTTTCTGTACATTCCTCCGATCAATTAATAATTATTAATACCCCCCTTTTTTATTCTCATGAAATGCGATCGAGTACCTTGAATTAAGAAATGTCCTTAATTCCATTTTTTACCTAAATCGTGGCATTTTTAAACTATTGGATAAACAGAGGTAAAAATTAAGTGATTTTTGCCGCATTTTAAAGATGGATCCTTATTTTCCGTGTCAAGTTTTCGACAAGATTCCACAAAAAAAACTCATGCACAAGTTGCACTCATGCGAAGTACATAAAAAATAGTGAATTAGATACGGAACTATCTCAGTCATCGCAAACAAGGAGTAGTTATCGATGGTGTTAGCTCTGATATCGTTAGAGTGACATCCGTAGTTCCACAAGGGAGCGTTATCGGCCCTATTTTAATCGTTATTGATATAAATGACCTAAGTTCTCAAGTTAGGCGTAGCTAAGATTATTTTCAGACGATTCGGTCATCTACCGCGAAATTAGCGAAGACGTGGACGAATTGTATCATCGAATGTAAACAACGTTCATTCGCTGTGCCTGGAGGGGGCTTGAACTAAATCTTAGTAAATACTCCACAGCGCACTTATTATGGAGGTCATCACACAAACGGCATATCTACACTGTGGGTGGAGTAAACATTAAGTCCTTTGATAAAGTCACACATCTTGGAATTATCATGACTTCAGACATGAAGGGGAACACACATACAAAAAGTAGCGGCAGAGAATTAAGTAAACTAGGGTTTATCAATCGTATAATTGGAAAATCCTCGAATGAAAAAGAATAATAGAGGTGCTGTTTCATCTACATCAACATCTACGAAATACTGTGATAGCCACCACTAGGGTGTGTGGCATGGGGTGATCCCACACCAGGCATGCAGCACTCATCCCAGTTCCAAGCAGAACCGCGCACGTTCCTCCAGAATGCCAGGCGCAGGCCAAAAGCAGTCAGAACAACGGTACGCAGTCAGACCAGAAACCAGGAGAGTGATACATTGAACAACAAGCTACTATGCAGTACACTAACCAAGATACAACTACTGGTTAGTATTATTAATGCAACAAATAAATAGCGCTGCAAGGTACTAATACATGCTAGAGTATATCATGCCAGAGATTGCATGCGAAGTATCATCTAAAATTCATGTTAAGATATTTGGCACTACTGAAAAACCTATTTGACCTACTCAGCATGAAATGATCTATCAAAAGTATTATGGTCCCTTATTGCGCGTGGAAAAAATGACATTTTGAATCTATCGGTCCTTCCATAATAGTTTGGATCTAGCAAAATATTTTGAGTATCTATTATAATTAAGTATTTTGCTCTGGTTAGGCCACACCTAGAATATGCCGAGATCATCTGGATCCCGGACGGAAAGGTTTAGCAAAAAAAATACAAAGGAAAGCTGCGCGTTATTGAAATACTGCTACGAGCGAACACATAGTTTTACTCAGCTTTTAGAGTGATTAGGTTGGGAGCCCATGGCGACTCGGGGACTGCACACTAGATATAGTTTGCTTAAAAAATTCAGAACGGGTGCGTTTAAAGAAACAGAGAATTTTTGCTCGTGGCTTTCGCAGCGCTGTTGTGCGGGATAAACAATGAATACCGTTTCCCCTCAAGCACAGCAAATACCGTTCCATCGCCACTCTAAATTTCTAGGTCCGACAGAAGCGATAAAATAAGAGAGAGACATCACCAACAGGTAGGTACAAAAAGTCATTCTACCCAAGCACAATAAGTGACCAGAATATCTATCGAGCCTCATTCAAACACTCCCGTATTAAATTTCACCTTTTATCTTTCAAAAATCAATTTGACACCTTTCCCCGGTTGGTGACCTAACACTCCCTACCACACGCTCATGCAGCGGCTTTCTTGCTCTCTTTCGCAACGATTTTGCATTCATTCTTTTTCTTTCTGTAAATCTCACATGCCTTAGTACGCTCTTCTCCAGAGTTGGCAGCAATCATATTGTACTGCTTTTTCTTTTTCCTGACTGCAATTTTCACTTCTTCATTCCACCAAGCATCACCTTTCATTCATCCTACCACTCCTTTTCCACATACACTTGCAGCACAGTGTACAATCACTCCTTTAAAACACTCCCACATATTATGCACATTCTCGTTTCTGATATACTCGTCCCATTCTCTCTGTTTCAAGGATAGAGCATCCTCAAGCATGCAACCGTACTGCATTCTTACCTCACTGTCCAGCAACCTCTCCACTTTTACTCTCAACTGCTTACACGCTACATTCTTCCTTGGTACCCACTTTCTGCCCAGATACACTTTGGAGAGTACCAAATAGTGGTCTATTCCACATTCAGCACCTCTCATCACTCTCGTGTCCCACATTAACTCCCTCAACCTCTCATCATTCACAACGAAATTAATCATGCTTTTACAATGTCCCCTTTTCCGAGTATACATGTGTATTCTCTCTGTTTAAACCATGTAGTCCACATAAATAATCCTTTTTCCATGCACACACTCACCAAGTTTTCACCATTATCATTCACTCGTGTGTCACCAAATGGTCCAACCACTCTCTCAGATGCATCCCGCCTCACACCAACCCAGCCATTCATGTCACCTAGTAAAATTATTCTCTCACCAGGGCCACATCCATTTAAAACCTCTCTCAGTTTTTCCCAAAGCTCATCTTTCACACTGTCATTCTCTCTATCCAGTGGTGCATAGCACGCCACAATCACAACTCTTCTAATACCTACTTTCATGCGAACCCAGAGCTATCAAAGGGATACTAACTTGTACTTCCTTACTAGCTACTTAGCTATCTCATTAAGAATGAGTCCTACACCTTGACAGCCGTGTACATTATCGTCAACTCCTGACCACAGCGCCAGACCACCGCCATCTATAGTAACGACATCCCGCCCGTTCCGCTTAGTTTTACATACACACAAATTATCCATTCGTCTCACTTTCATTTCATTCAACAATTCATGCTCCTTTCCATATACTCCCCTCACATTCCAAGTACCGATAGTCCAGGTCGTATTGCTATCTTCGTTGCTATGTCCGTATCTTGATGAGTCAGCCTTATTCAGCTTCCGCCGCCGATCGTGGCTTCGGCCGTCCGAGGCTACTTGGTGACTCCAATGAGTAAATTGTAATAGAGTATGCAAGGTTGCCACCTTTTGCAGTACCCGCACCAGGTGCAGCTTTCACTGCTAACGGCTATGGTGCTCTACCGGTCAGTTTTGGCACATTATCTCCAGTATGCCACACGAGAAACCAAAGGATAGTGATACCCTAAGCCCGCTTTCACTATTCTACTCAAGCCAGGATCCCTTCTTCAGGATCTACTCGCTCAAATTTTCCACATAATCTTCTTCAGCTTTTATTGCCTTTCTCCAGCGATTCATTGGGGCATATATGTTCTGTCGGTACCAGTCCTCGCTCTGGTCATGTCGCCAGGTTTTCACCGCGCTAATCACCTCCGCGTCGTCCGCGGTAGTAGTGTAGAAAATCTCTACGTGCCATTATAAATCAATATGGATTGGAAAGGAAGAGAAATCACGAAGCTGAACGCTTCGTTAAAACTGCTACGAACGTACATATAGTGTATCACAACTTTTATAGGGATTAAGGCGGGAGCCCCTAGAGACTCGGAGGCTGCACGCTAGGCTTAGTTTGCTTGAGAAATTCAAAGCTGGTATGTTTCAGAGCGACACAGAGAATATTGTCATGACGCCTCACTACATCTCTAGGTCTGACAGAAGCGATAAAATAAGAGATACATTTCTGAACAGATTGGTACTAAAACTCGTCCTTTCCACGCACAATAAGTGACCACATTAAAAACTGAGCTCCACTAAATACACTCCTATAATACACGTCAGAATTGCATCTCCAAAAACCTTATGCATTACAAGTTTACCCGGCTGGTGTCCTAAATCCCTCTGCCGCACGACCATACGGCGGCTCGCGGGGTAGTATTTAGATGCATATACTGTTAACTAAATTTAGAACGGACTGTTTTGGCACTTTATTTTTGTGGCCTTGCCGCTATGTATTGTTTGTCTCGAAGAGGTAGGGGAAACAGTAACTTGTCTTCATTTGGAACGAATTTAGGTATATACTCATCTTAGGGTAGTCAAAACTAAATATCATTTAACCTAGAAATCAATGAATTTGGTCTCATTTAAAAGGAAAATATATCTCACTTCCATTGACACCAAAAATTCAACCCCTTACCACATTACTTTCCGAGATATTAGCCAGAAAATACCAGCCCTTTTACATAGGAAATGGTACGTGTATGCACTCCAGAGAGACCTTATATAAAAAATGAGGCTTTCCCTCCACTTAGATCACGTCAAAAAATCAACAGTGTGTAGTTTGCGTGGTTTCTCAACTATTTTTTAAAATTAATCATACTTTCACCGCAGTAAATTCTTCGGGATCACAATAAACCTTCCGTTTTGATGGAGTTTCAAACGTTCCGCGTGAAAACAATGAGTCAAGTTAAAGATTTATTTGGATATTTTCATTTGATTACTTTCAATTTCTGTCATGTAAAACTATATTATTGCACCATTAATAGTATAGTATTTAATTCGTGTCTCACAGTATGTGAAATTAAAAGGTATAATTCGAATATGGTCTTTATTATGGTTAGGCAACTATCTCGCTCGCGCTACCTTAAGTATAATTCTTAATGACGCCAAGGTTTTCAGCGATTGAGGGTTAAGAGCTGCGCCAGCACGCTGCGCCGACGCTGTATAGCATGGCCGAGTCTATACAACGTCGGCGATGTATAGCTTCGCCGAGGGTACAGCCTGGACTCGAAGACTTCGTCAGCGACACACGCGCAGGCGAAGCCGTGCTGTCGCAGCTCTTAACTCCTCGATCGCTGAAAACCATGGCGTCATTAAGAATCGCACTAAGAAATATACACGCCGTGATAGGGAAATCCATTCCTCACTCGAGAACAAAGGAGCCTAGGTAATGTATTCACGGGTTAGTCTTGGAGCGCTTCCTGTGTGGCCGTGGAATCGTGGCGGTGTATGTATAACTGCTGAAAATGCTCGTCGCTTCCTGTCTCTGGAAAGTCTACTTTTCTATGCGGTGATGTTTTAAAAAATAATGCTTTTGCCTACGAATCAAAGTCCCCCCCCCCCCCAATGCGTTCCCGTGTTTGCGCGTGCTTTAATGGGGTTTGAACGTGATGGATGAAACGCGATTTCTTTGGTTAACTCAATTTACGTCGCGTCGTTCTATACTGGCCGTCTCGAAGTCCCAGGGCGCTGGACTTAGGTGGCTTTGTTGGCTTATTTATTGTTTCAACCATGAATATACATAATGGATTAAAATGATTGGAATTGTTGCCTAGGCTACCTGTTGCCTAAATTTCCACATTTAGTTCACCCAGTCCTTGGCGCTAATTAGAGAAAAGTCTTTTCAGTTGAATCGTAAATGGCCGTTGTTAATTGTTGTTAACGTGAGAAAGTGTGTAATTACATCCCGCGTATGGCACTACATTTTTATCCACTGCATTATGATTACTGGTAAGTAAAACCGGTTGGACGTGTTTATTTACAATTTGTCGACTGTATTTACATTTGAACTGCCGTCTTTCATCACTAGGCTAGGGGATAGGTAGGTGAAATATAGTGAGTGTGGTCTGTAGTGCATGATGCATGTAATAACAACCAATAATCCCTTTCTTATTGTGTAGATACTAACCATCTAGCTGCATGTGACCCTGTTCTCTAGCATGTCTCCCTTAAATATCCTAGTTTCATGGCAATAGTGCATGTTTGGTGATCTTCACCCCCTGCCACACACCCTCGCGGTGGCTTGCAGGGTATTACGTAGATGTAGATGTAGGCGGCGCCACAATCCAAAATGTTGTTTGTTTACGGAATTCTAGACAACAGTTTTTGACGACGAGTCAACGATCCAAAATGTATATTCATGGTTTCAACCTCCAAAACCTCTTTACTGGGTTATACCATGGCCTCCTTCATACGGGATTGAAGGAGGCCATGGTTATACCCTGGGGCCGTGATGGCGAACCTTTTGAGTTCGGTGCGTCAAAATTTGTGAAAAAAGACCTGCGGTAATTCAGGTGTCGTGTCTTATCTAGAAATGTCCGTAATTTGATAATATATATCTTTTCAATCTCTTCATTGATGGCCTGGCCTCCCTAGTTTCTTCCTCCCAAGCTCATACACTTCTTTATGCTGTTGACTGCAAACTATTTAAACAAATATACGGTACCTCTGACTGCCAAGTGCTTTAAAATACTTTAGATATGACCACTATGTGATGCAATACGTGGAAGCTTAATTCGAACTTCACTAAATGTAGTAGGATTTCAATTTCACTTAAAAGACAACCTCTTAAATTTAACGACGCAATTTATTATGATCCTCTCAGTTGTGTTTTGACTGTGGAGGATATTTTAACTGATAGTAAGCTGAACTACTCCGATCATATTCAATTGATTGAAAGCAGAACCATGTCATCCTTAGGCCTTCTTCACTGCTTACTATCCCCATAGTCTTACGATCATACTTTCAGCATTTATTCTTCCACTCACATCATATTGCTCTCCCATTTGGTTCATCGTAGTTTCAACTAACTTTGCTACACTTATCAGCGAAACTAGTTTCTTAGCTAGAGTTGAAAAATTCAGTTTACAGAATCCAGTCCACTTACGCAACATGCCTACTGATTCAATCTTATATTCTCTAGCCACCCCTAATCTCTGAAATAAACGAGGTGAAATTCAATTAAAATTAATTTACAGCATTCTAAACGCTAATATTGATTGTCCTGAATTGCTTTCTCTCACTAATTTCGGAGTCCACTGTCGATACGCACATACGAATTCTTTACTCCACATACCTATCACCAGACTATACCTTATCATACTTTACCTTTACCACCGGTTCTCCTCACTTCTTAAATCTCTACCTGATAATATTGATCCCATTTTGCTCTCGTCCAACTCCTTCATCAATCTTACCCCGTACCATCGTATCTCTGCAAATAACTAAGCGCTGCCTTCTTCCCTCTTTCCTCCTACGGTTCATTTGTTAGTTTTTTTATTGTAATCATGTACACTTTGTTTTGTTTGTTTGTTTAGGTTTACATTTTACATTCATTGATACATATATTGTTATTATATTACAGCTTTACTGTAAATTGGCAGAAAGGCTGTATGTGAGCTACTACTAAAAAAATAAATAAATATTCGTAGTTCTAGCAGTAAAGACATTTATTTACGAACAAAGACGTTTATTAATTTTGGGATGAATATTATTATGAATATAAATTATTTTATGGCATAAAATATTATCTCAGCGGGTGCTGATTGTTCTTGGGTATTGACAGTTCGTAAACAACGTTTGTTAACAACTATGTCTCGGCTGAATCCTTTGACCCGTGAGTGCTAGGTTAGCCATCATAGCTCTTGGGTGACCATATTCCGGTGTCCTAAAACCTGGGCAAAACTATTTTTGAAGAGATTGAAACCGGTTCAAAATCGGAACTTTGTTTATGAGTAAAAAGGAGCGGTACAGAAGGAACGAGTTTCCAAAAATAACGGCGAATACCATCTGTAGCCAACACGTCACCTCGGAAGGCAGCTTTCTCCTGCTTTCCTCCACGCGACTCCAGAGGGGATGGAGGGTGGAGGGGAGGTAGGGCTCCGAAGATGCGCTTCCCTGACACTGATTGAGCAACCCAGGTGAAAGGAAAATGTTAGATAATGTAGTCAAGAGTAGTATCCTCACTTGCAATTAGTATAATCGTAGCATCGGTGGTTCAGTGGTAGAATGCTCGCCTGCCACGCGGGCGGCCCGGGTTCGATTCCCGGCCGATGCAATCTTTTGCCGCAGGATATAGCAAATGGCTGCTGTTTTTATATCTCTCGCATGATTTTTCTTTTGCACAACATTCTGATTCTCTATTGACTCTTCACTCTTTATTTTGAAAGATGGCTCTGAAGAAGCATCCGAAATGTTGTAATAAAAGTTAGTTTTTCAATTTAGTGACATGGTATTGACTCAATATCAAATTTCAACAAATAAAACTGAGAACATTCCACTCATTAAATATTTGTCACTCTGAATTTTAAGGAAATACCCTAATAGGGTAACAAAAATGAAAAATCAGATATTATTTTCCTGTTTTTGGAAATGAACCCCGTGTATCAAAACCGAATTATCGGAAGACAATTACAATAGTATATCGATTCCAGGCTGAAGCACCTTCTTACCGAAGATTTTGAAATACGAACAAATGAAACTGTTTTAGTCGTTACTTTGTGGAAATTTTTAATATTCATAATGAAAAGATTGAACTTGGTTAATTCCACACTAATTTATTAAAACCGACCCGGTTTTCAGCAACTGAGTGCCATTTTCAAGGTACAGCTGACGTGAGTAGCTGACTGTACTGGAGTACTGTATATATACTCAGCCACTCACGTCAGTTGTACCTTAAAAATGTCACTCAGTTGCAAAAACCCGGGTCGGTTTTAATAAATTAGTATGGAATTAACCAAGTTTTATCTTTTCATTGTTAATATAAAATACACCTGATATGTATATAATACTTTGTTATTGTCCCCTAATTATTAACTCCAAAATATGTCTTCATTTTATACTAGCATCACTTTGACGAGTTCCTATCATTGGATGACCAGTTTGGGTTCAGTTGGGGAAGGTCAATTCGGGATGCGATAGCGGTGATGAGAACACTTACATAAAAGAAACAAAGAGTATAATCAGGACGTTTTCGCAAGCTTTATTGATATTGAAAATGCTTTCGACAGAATAAATTGGAATAAACTAACGGAGATACTAGGGAAAACGGGAATAGATTGGCGAGACAGGAGACTTATTCGAAACTTATATATGACGCAAAGGGCGCAGGTGAGGGTGGCTGATGGTGAATCAGGGTGGGCAACTCTCGGTCGCGGGGTAAGGCAAGGGCGTCCGTTGTCACCATTGCTTTTCAACATTTATGCTGAGGAAATGGTAAGACAGGCATGGGAAGGACTTGAGGTTGGAGTCAAAGTGGGAGGGCATCTTATAAAATCGGTTAGATTCACGGACGATCAGGCATTGGTTAGTGGATCTTCGAAGAGACTACAAGCTTTGGTAGATGCTTTAGAAATGCAGTGTGGATATTCGGAATGAAGATAAATCACAAGAGTACAAAAGTAATGAGATTCTCTAGGACAAAGAAAGCGAAGCTTATGATTAAAGTTGAAAGTCACAAACTAGAGCAAGTAGAACAGTTTAACTACTTAGGCTGCACGCTAGAAGAAAATGGGCATAGTAGTAAAGACATACGGAAGAGAATAGCGCTAGCTAAGGAGCCGTTTAGTAATAGAAGATAGTTGCGATGGAGACACTGGGTAAGGATGTAAAGAAGAGGCTGGTGAAGAGTTTGATATGGAGCGTAGCGTTGTATGGGGCAGAAACGTGGACCCTGAGAAAGGAGGACGAGAAATGGCTTCTAGCATTTGAGATGTGGGTGTGGAGAAGGTTAGGTGGACGGAAAGGAAGTCTAACGAGGAAGTGCTTGAGATGGTGGGCGAGGAAAGGAAACTTTTGAATGAAATCCGGGAAAGGCAGGGTAGATGGCTATAGGATGTAATAAAGGGTGAGGGGTTGCTGAAGATTGTGATAGAGGGAAGGATGTTGGGCAAGCGGGGAAGGGGAAGGAAGAGAATAGATTTCATGGAGGGGATGAAAAAGGGTAGATCTTATGGAGAGGCGAAAAAGGATATATTAGGGGGAGATAGGCCCCTGAATGTGTAAAAGACCGGGAGCGGACTCTCTGACATTCATCAGAACCTACCTTTACCGGTAGAATACATTATAAAAATAATATAATATCATTGGATGAGAGGTGGAAATGAGAGTGTTTACGGGGAGGTCATTTTCCTCGACGATTGCGGCTGAATAGACCAACTCTACTGGCTTCAACAGGTAGCCTATCGCTGTAAGTTGAAGTCCTGATCGCTGATACGGCAGTTGTATCTTAAGTAGTGTACTGTATGGTGGCATGTTCTTGTTTGTGGCACTGTCCTAGTTTCTGGTCAGACCGTTCACTGCTGTCCTGACTGCTTTTGGCCTGCGCCTGGCATTCTGGGGGAACGTGTGCGGTTCTAATTTCAGCTGGGATAAGGACTTCATGCCTGGCGTGGAATCACCCCGTGCCACACACCCTAGTGGTGGCTTGCATAGTATTTCATAGATGTATCTCTCGGAAATGACGCATGAGACGTTAGAATCGATCTGAAAAAAGTGTGGCACTATACTAAGGGCTGGTTTTATAATGTCTGGTTAAACCTCACGTTAGGTAAGATGGACATTAAGTTAATCTTCACATTAACGAGAGGTTTGGTTTTATGAAGCAAATCCAACCTTCGGTCAGTGGACGTGAGCTCTAACGACGAGAGAGTGTACTAACAATAGTTCTCATCCTGCGAAAAATGGAAATAATGGATAACGATAATAAAAATATTTCTTCATAATGGTTAACGTCGTGAACTTCCACAAAGTGACGCCTCACTCCTTACATGTACCTGTGGTGTTGTATATTGATTGCCAAACGTTTACCAAGAAATATTTGGACTCTCTGTGTAGTATTCGTGGTATTACTCATGGATATGAGTACCATAGTCTGAAATATTGTTTTCGTAATTCGTCATCTCATATTCGCTCTCTCCAAGAAGCTACACGAGTATTGGTATCTAAAATGATTGCTATGCCAGCAAGATGAGTGCCAAAAGGCACAGACAGATTCCACGCTTACCTTTCTCACCCCAAGTCGGCGTAAATGTCGAAGAGAAATGGCGATAGTGGAAAACCCTGACGAATTTAATGAACATCACTACCTGTACTCTTGTATCTTCCGTCCAAATTAATTAACCTACTGAGCCAAACTCAAAGTTCCAAACGTGTGAGAGAGTTTCAGGCGTATTTTCGTGGAAAAGTTGTATATTCATATCGGTGAAATTAATAGTCGGTAAAAGTAATAATAATCGGTAATAATAATAATAATAAAAGTAATAAAATAATCGGTAAAAGTAATAATAGTTCAATAGTAATTTCCACTCTGTTTTTATGAAAACCGACCATGGATTCAACACTTTATGTCTCACCATACAAACAATGTCAAAACCATGGCCCGTTCTCATTAAAACATTGTGGATATTACTACTGAGTTATTTTAATTTTTAACAAATATACAAAGTGCCCAAGTAAGTTTTCATAAAACCTATCCACTCACATGAGATATATTTTGTACGAATCCCATGAAAAATTTCCAACATTATCCAATTCATTGACGGACTTTATTTGAGATCATTAGAGAGATGAGGATATTCATGTGAACGCTATAACGCCATGTTAAGCAATCAGGATTTCAACATACAGCGTTTGGCTACCTGTTGAAGCCAGTAGGTTTGGTGAATTCAGCCGAAATCGCCAAGGAAAATAATCTACCCGTAAAGACTCTTTATTTCCCAACTCTCATCCAATGACAGTAACTCGTCAAAGCGACGCTGATAAAATGAAAACATATTTTGGAGTTAATAATTTTAGGACAATAACAGAGTTTTATATATACATCAGGAGCAGGGGCGGTCTGGCTAGGCCGACAGGTCGGCGATTTCCGAGGGCCCCCGGCCCGAGGTGGCAATTTATAAGGAATAGACGTAGTCAATAATGAAAATGTAACTATTTTTATGTAAGAAGTAACGATTGAGGCGCTTAAATCCCAAATATTGCTTGGTGGCAATGGGAGCGTCTCGGCTCACTTTCTTCATGATCGTTTTATCTGATGACTTACAAATAAAATTGAATCAAATTCATTATTTCCTATATACATGTTCTTCAATTATGCATATTCTCTATTTTCAATATTAAATTCAAAAAGCGCGGAAAAAATCCATTCCAATTCATTACTTTATTTACACCATAAATAAGTGCTATTCAGCAGTCCGCATCTGCGCATGTGGAAAATTATGACTTTATGCGGATAAGATATTATACTACCCATTAGCTATGTAATTGCGTAAATTATTTGTTAATTATTTCTTGAATAATTTATACTAATAACTGTTTTTTACTGTAATCTATTGGTAGTAACTGGCGTAACCTGGTGGAATCTGTTAACATTGTAATGATAACACTTGACATAGTCTGTCCACACATTTTTATTTCCTACGACCCGGGTTTCGACAGTTGACGTCATCTTCAGGCGCCTGAAGATGAACGTTCACCTGAAGATGACGTCGAACGTCGAAACCCGGGTCGTAGCAAATAACAATATGTGGACAGACAAAGTCAAGTATTATCATTACACTGTAATCTATGACAACATGTACTGTAAGTACAGTTCATATAATCAAATTATTATACCTAGTGGTAGAACTATTTATAAGTGCCCTTTTTACCTGATATACATAAAGAATTAGGTTTTCAAGATTTTAATAATAAACACAACGTCCAAGTTTTGATAAACTTCCTGCATTGCGCCAGGCCCGCAATTACAAGCAGGTTATTGGGCCTGCACTACAAAATAATATTCTGAATTTCCAGTATTGTAGTGCGGGCGCATAAAAAAATTATAATTTTCGTGGATGTTTAATATGACCGTGGGAAAATTTTTTATTGGTGCGCACTAATAGGGAAAAATCCAAGCAGCGGCGGCAAGAGAGAGGGCGTGGCGCATGTGCCACAACTTGCGAGATCGTTTTGCTATTTCAATTGTCTCCACCCTCTCAACGCAGCGCTATTTACGCCCGCTCGATTGATTTTTGATACATATTAGTTGAATAGTCTCCATATTGTGTAATTATAAATAGTTCAATTCATAAATCGAGGGAACAGTCGACGGGCCGGTATTTGGAAACCAGTTTGTCGCGCTACCTCTTACAGACCCATATAAAATATTTATGAATACATATCTGAATATTATGTATCGGGTTTATTTCGCAATAAAACAAAAATATTTTGTTTGCGAGTTCTTCTGGTGTCCAAATAGCATGGATGACAGCGCTTCCTTTCTTGCATCAACAGCCCCTCCTAATGTACCCACCCAAACATTTTTCTAGCTACGGCCTTGCCATTCACCAATAAAATAAGGGGCCCCAAATTCGTTTACAGCCGAGGGCCCCCGATGATGCCAGACCACCCCTGACCAGGAGCATTTTATATTCTTCGGTAAGAAGGTGCTTCAGCCTGGAATCGATAGACTATAGTAGTTGTCTTGCGATAATTAGCGTATGATAGACGGGATTCATTTCCGAAAACAGGAAAAAATATCTGATTTTTATTTTTGTTATCCTTTTAGGATGTTTTCATAACATGCAGAGTGACTATACTCAATGAGTGGAATGTCCTTAGAGTTATTTGTTGAAATTTGATATTTAGTCAGTACCATGTCACAAAATTGAGAAACTAACTTGTATTACAACATTTCGGATTCTTTTTCAGAGCAGTTTCAAAATAAAGATTGAAGAGACAATAGTGAATCAGAATATTGTGCAAAAGAGAAATCATGCGAGAGATGTGAAACACAGCAGCCATTTGAAATATCCTGCGGCAAAAGGTTGCATCGGCCGGGAATCGAACCCGGGCCGCCCGCGTGGCAGGCGAGCATTCTACCACTGAACCACCGATGCTACAATAACAAATAATCCAAGTGAGCATCCTACTCTTGACTACATTATCTAAAAATTTTTCCTTTCACCTGGGTTGCTCAATCAGTGCCAGGGAAGCGCATCTTCGGAGCCCTCTCTTCCCTCCACCCTCCAATCCCTCTGGAGTCGCGTGGATGAAAGCAGGAGAAAGCTGCCCTCCGAAGTGCTGTGTTGTCTAGGGATGGTCAAAGCCGTACATTTTTGGGAACTCTTTCACTGTGGACCGGTCCTTTTTGCTTATAAACAAAGACAAAAATTTTAATTCTTTTGATGAGGCCAAATTCATTGAATCTTTAGTAAAATCATAATTCGCTTGAACCAGCACTGTTCCTTAACTATTAAAGCAATTTGAATGAATGTCACCTCTTACTAATGATGTATGGTGGTTTTTGGCACTTTCTGACGACTTGTTAAAATTTTAATCAGATATTGTTGGTGGGAAAATGAGTAACTATTGAAAAGGCGTCGCACATACATAGTGCTCTGGCTATGCGTGGTCACGAAGATTTTAAAAGATCGTTAATTTTGTTTGGTAACAGTATAGGCAACTCATATTAATTAACAATTAAGAATACCCTATTCCCACGGTAAAAACTTCAAATGTCTTTAATTGACACGGAATTATAAACGCCAGTTATTAAGCCAACAATGGTCACCAGCGATAAGATGATTGGCCAGAATTACCGTCAAGTTACAATCACCCTGCGAGCTTTCTTCTAGCGCCAGAATTCCTAGCTTAAAAAGCTAGTTATACGGTATGGCAAAATACTTATCCTTCATATTACTTTTATAGGATATCTCAATTACCGTATTACTTTCATAGAAAATTTCAATAGATTCAGTCCATATTTCTTCATCACTTATATTTAGTTTTCACAGCTTTAGATATCACAGATTATGTATTCAGCTCGTACAAGACATTTTATTTTTTATATGTTTTGGTGGAATTTAATTCTTAGAGTTAACTCATTGAACGCTTTATCGGGATATTTATTAACCGTTTCGTGACACTGATGTGAACAAAGAGAAATCAACGGAGGATACCTACCTTGTTAAAACTTGTGTATGTGGTAATTCCGTAACAGTAAGTGAACGAATAGTTTTTTCTACCGTGTTGTATTAGTTTCTGCTCCTTCTTCGGGGTAGTTTCAATCGACGGATGGGGAACATCTGTGACATAAATGATATGGCAAACCTATCGCAAAAACGAGATTTGACGAGAGTTGTCATGAAAAGTACTTCGGTGATGTGAGATTATCAGGCGAAGATGACGGATTGCTTGATTGTACAATGAAGTGATGCCACAAAAACAGCAGACAATCGCCATTTTTGCTGGCAAAAAGTTACATCTATTCCTACCGTGACGTTAACTTCTTCCGAGTTGTATCAACCAATATTAGATACGTAAGCGGTAAAAGTGATTTTGGTTTAGATATATTAACGCTAAATTTTACCTGCAGCATATTTTTAAACGGTAAGCGGAAGTAAGACAGCCTTTTAGTGTCAGATATTCTTATGGCAATAGTAATAACACGAAAAACTACAATTCACGACGTTACCACAGAGTAAATATACACTGATGGGATAGATGGCGCTGAAAGTGGCAATTATCGCATTGCGCATTTCGCCATGTTCTTAACAAGTGAATTTTGCCTTCCGATGCTCCGAAGTCATCAGGACCATTCATGAAGATGGAAGTCTTTATCACCGTCGACGATGAAAGATTTGGACGATCAACGGCCCTGATGACTTCGGAAAATAAGAATATGGAGCACCTTACCCGGCCGGAAACAGTAATAGAATTTACTTCATGAATTCATCCAGTTATCTACTTTTTAAATTGTTATTTCCCCGGATGAGCGATTCCATACTCTGTGGCAATTCCTACCAGATGAATGTTGCTGCAAACTATGGCCAACCACCATTTCTGTCGGAAAAAAAAATGCATCGGCCGGGAATCGAACCCGGGCCGCCCGCGTGGCAGGCGAGCATTCTACCACTGAACCACCGATGCTATATTTGCAATATTCAAATGAGCTTGTTTCTTTCGGCTTCTTCAGCTAAAATCTTCCTTTCACCTGAGTTGCCCAGTCACTGCCAGCAAAGCGCATCTTTGGACCCTCACACTCCACACACGCGACCTCTTTTGCCGCTCAGCAGAAAGCTGTGATGGACTGTATTCTGAAATGCCGCGCAAGCACCGATCTTCCCCCAACTTACTCTACATTTCCTCCCATATGATAACGGTGTGATAGGTCTAGTGGTGATCTTTTGTATGGTGTGTGTAGCTCTACTAACAAGAGGTCGTGGGTTCGGATCTGGATTTTCAACGCGATAAACGAAGTAAGGAGTTCGGGGGCGCCGATTATATATTCTGTTCCGTTAAAAATTTTCCTAAGCCTCCCCTGACCACTTTACAGCTAAAGGCATTGATGTTCTCAAGTTTATTTAGCTATAATATGCCTCTCTTCTGGGCTTCCCGATTTGTGCCTTCGAAGTACATCTTTCATGCATTCCCTTCCAAGCCCGCTCTTGTTCCAATCCACTTGGATCGGCTTGAAGGAAAACCGGACGGGGAAGCCACCGTCCGCATTGAAGCACTGACCTTTCTCGTGTGCTCCTCTACATTTTATCTCTCAGATTATTATGTTATAGAAGATGTTGGTGTGATAAGATGTTGGATCGAATTCTTGGCGCTATCTATTGGATATCCTGGGTTCAAACCTCGTCCTGGTGGCATTAATCTCACTCATTTGCTTTCGAATAAATAAATTATTTACAAAAACTTGGATTAAATGTGTATAAATAGATGCTAAAGCCATGATAGTTTGCGTCTAGCTACATTGAAACGTTGAGTAAAACTATTATAACACTAATTTGAGTTATAGCTAACCGTGGGATAGCATGGTGGTTCAATCCTAAGATCGGTTGACTACAGTCCTCCTCCCTTTTCTATCTAATACTAGATCCCTTAACTCCTGGCATCTCTTCCGATGTATTTTCCTCTTTATTTGGTCCATGAAATTATTCCTGGTCTCCATCTGGGGACTTTTCCCTTAATTTTACCTTCAATTATGTTCTTCACAAACCCACTGTGTCTCAGGGTGCGTCCAGTCCATCTTGTTCTTCATTTCTGTATGGTGTTCCATATGGTCCTTTCCTCTTCTGCTCTTCTGAACACTTCATCATTTCTTATTTTGTCCATACATTTGATCTTCAGCATCCTCCTCTAGCACCAGGTTTCGAAAGCTTCTAGTCTCTTCTGATCAGCTTTTCCAATGGTCCATGCTTCCGATCCATTGAGTGCCTCGATCCACACGAATGTTTTCACATACAGTCTCCTGGTTTGTAGTCCTATCCTCTTTGATCACAGTAGTTGTATTTTTCCCAACAACGCCTTCTTAGCTTGGGCTATTCTCTGCTTGATTTTCGTTGTACATCTTCCGTCCCATGTGGTGGTTATTCCGAGATAGTTGTATTTTACTAGGATTAGGAATTTAGTCTTAGTGTTATTGATTTCATGTTGTACAGTATGTAGATGTAATATTTGCAGTGCTGCAAAAACAGAGCTTTTTTTCTTGTAAATAATAGGAGGGTCCTAGGAAGAAAAAAGTGATAAGGATATTTCATTTTTTCGTGGTTAGGCCGAATGTCGAGTGCATTATAATTTTTTAGCACCTTGCCTAAATTCGCGAAGTCAATACTTTGTGTATACTCTTTTGAGTAGATACATTTGTTGGATTAATTATTCAAGTAAGAATCACCTATGTTATCACAACAACTATAAAAATGGCGAAATGATGGTTTATTTTGTTTTCCACAAAAGACATCTGTTGTGGAAAACTAAGTTATTCATCATTTCATTATGAAAAAATTCCACCAATTTACTGGCAATTCTGTGAAATTGGTTTTACTTTAATGCAATAAATAATTGATATTTCCTCGAGAATTATTTTAAATACATAATTGATAATGATGAAATATTAATTTTGATCACGAAGATGGAGCCTAAAAGGCTCTCCAAATGTGGCCTTTTGCTTTTTCCTAAGAAGAATTTCTTAAACATTGAATATTTTCTCCTGGTCTATGAAATATGCTTTGAATGAAATCCAAGCAAATAAATAACTCCGTCTTTGTGACAGCACAGAAAACCGGAAACGTATAATACGACATAGGTATAAGTTTTATGCTTGAAATGAGCGCTCGCACTGTTCATTTATGCGCAGCATGAATTCATTTAGATGGCACTTACCTTCATTAGTGGCTGGAACATTTAGCTCACAAAGTGAAAAGTTAACTTTTTTCTCAGGCGAATGTGAACTGATCAAGCCACAATTCCGCACAAAATTATACCGAAATCAAGCCCTCGAAGGGCATGGACTTAGAATAATCTTTTAGAGTTAAAGTAAGAGTAAAAACAATTGTCCAAAACTAGAAATCAAAAGGTGCAAATTATAAGATATGGACAAAATTCACATTGATGGCTACTAAATACCGCCGTACTGTCCAAAAAAAACGTATCGTAAAAAGGGGGTAAATGAGGCAAAAGAGATTTGCAAAAATAGATCAGTATGGAGGAAATTATTGAAGCAGAGTTAGGTGAAAAAATATGTATTTATGTGTGAAACTTTGACTTGGTGAGTGAAACTTTTTGACTGTGCTTACCTCGGAAGGGAACAACGTCATTGGTATGTATGTGTGTATGTATCCCTCCCATTGAGAATCAGCGGATATTACTGCTGGTATTGCATATATGGCATATGACGGTATGCATATGGTGCATATATGGTGAGGGTGAAGAAACAAGCCGCAGGCGTTGATTGTACTAGGAAACACCCAGGATATCATGGCAGGTGAGGTCACGCTACTAGGATAAAACAATGTAAATGACAAAACGAGAATCATCAGGCGTTTTGTGGTGGAATATCAACAATGATGAACATTAATAGCAAATTTCCTATTGCAATTTCCTAGCAAATTTCCCATAATAGCAAGATACAAAACGACATCACCAGTAATTCCACGAGGAAAATGTTTTCGTAATCTCCTGATGAGATCAGAGGAGGAGGAGATAAGAGCAGTCACATCGAACGATAGTCTAAGGTTATTAAAATAGGGTGTTCGACATGAGAATAGGTTGTGTGTGAGACCTCGAAATTCGCGAGAATCTTGTATTTAGCGAGAGAAAATACGAGAAAGGGTACGAAAATGTACTGTAGTTGAGATCCTGCTGATATTTTGAGACTTTGCCTTTTCCATCTGTATTTTTTTTCAGCCTGTCAGTCTTTATCACACAATTGTTTGGAGCGCACAGTGGAAAAAATCATACGCATGGACGGGGAATCGAACTCAGATTCCTCGATTTCGCCCAGATCCCTCGCAAAATCGAGGGATCTGGGTTCGATTCCCAGTCCAGGCTATTTGATTTCCTGTGAATATCACTTGTGGGTGACTCCGTTGAAGTCACTGAGCGGCTAGTTCCGTGGTTCTTTGAAAATGTCAGTCTTAAATTCATCATTAATATCCGAAGAGACTTTACATTGTTATGCCATGCCAGTTCTTTCTCATATGATTTGGTTTATTCCCGGCGTATGACATTAATAAAGCCTTCTAGGGTTTTCCACCAGGTTAGGTAATTGGTGGCCGACGTTTCCATACCTACCTCCCCCATCGTCCTAAGGGCCATCCCTGGTGGAAGACCAGAGAAGACTTAATTGGTTCTTTCACATTAACACTTTTCTTCCTAAGTCCAAAATTTGTTTATTTTACTTCTAAATCCTTTTGTGTTTAGCGTATCAGGCGATATTTTGTGGAAATGGAGTACTCATGCCATGATCTCACAATGAAATATATTTTTCACTTTCTACAGAGATTTATTCACAACCGACCAAGGCTTCGACCTAAACTAGGTCATTTTCTCTGATGCTTCGAAATTTGCACGTTTTGATTACTATTTTTGGGCAATTTTTTACTCTAACTGTAGATCTAAACCTTTAAAATGCGATAGCTTATATCAAAATCTTGGTCGGTGAGATTAGAACTCTGTGAAGAGTGAACAATATCATTTAGTGTGAGTTCTTAAATTCACTCATCAAATTGATTTCGAACTTGACGGGACGAGACGTAATATCCATTGTTCTTCGTCAGATAGGCTGATTTTCATCACATGTCGTTTCACATTATACCGAAGAATCGCATTTGTCCACTTCATTCCCTGCCCAATATTCACGTTTTTTTTGGACAGTACGGCCAGTTTTACGGACAGTTTTTTAGTAGCCATCAATGTGAATTTTTTCCATATCTTATAATTTGCACCTTTTGATTTCTAGTTTTGGACAATTGTTTTTACTCTTACTTTAACTCTAAAAGATTATTCTAAGCCCATGCCCTTCGAGGGCTTGATTTCGGTATAATTTTGTGTGGAATTGTGGCTTGATCAGTTCACATTCGCCTGAGAAAAAAGTTAACTTTTCAGTTTGTGAGCTAAATGTTCCAGCCACTAATGAAGGTAAGTGCCTTCTAAATGAATTCATGCTGCGCTTAAATGAACAGTGCGAGCGCTCATTTCAAGCATAAAACTTATACCTATGTCGTAATATACGTTTCCAGTTTTCTGTGCTGTCACAAAGACGGAGTAATTTATTTGCTTGGATTTCATTCAAAGCATATTTCATAGACCTGGAGAAAATATTCCATGTTTAAGAAATTCTTCTTAGGCAAAAGCAAAAGGCCACAAGTTGGGGGAAGATCGGTGCTTGCGCGGCATTTCATAATACAGTCCATCACAGCTTTCTGCTGAGCGGCAAAAGAGGTCGCGTGTGTGTAGTGTGAGGGTCCAAAGATGCACTTTGCTGGCAGTGACTGGGCAACTCAGGTGAAAGGAAGATTTTAGCTGAAGAAGCCGAAAGAACAAAGCTCATTTGAGCAGTGCCAATATAGCATCGGTGGTTCAGTGGTAGAATGCTCGCCTGCCACGCGGGCGGCCCGGGTTCGATTCCCGGCCGATGCAGCTTTTTTTTTGCCGACGGAAATGGTGGTTGGCCGTAGTTTGTGGCAACATTTATCCGTAAGGAATTGCCACAGGGTAAGGAATCGCTCATCTGGACAAATAACATTTTGAAACGTAGATAAATGGATGAATTTATGAATTAATTTCTTCTCGGGTTTCCATCTGGGTAAGGTGCTCCATCATCTTATTTGCCAGCGTTTCGATGAACGACTTTTTCATCATCATCCAGGCGGTGGATGACGATGAAAGATGTTGGCGATCGAGGAAATGATGAAAAAGTCTTTCTTCAAAACGTCGAAACGGTAGATCCTAACTGAAAATTTTGGTTTTGTTAGTACTACATGAGGTATACGGTTGAAATAAACTCAATCAGTCTTTGTAGACGTTTCGTCAAATATATTTCACATCATCAGTGCTTACACTATTTATTTAAAGAGTATACAAGGATGAAAAATAATTTATTATTAGACAATTTTTTACATTAATTATAGTTTGTTTTTAAACAGCAAAATTAAACAAGCCACAATTATCAAAAAAATCGTCTGATGTTAAATGCTTTGTAATCTCTTTATCAACTTTAACTACATAGTCTAACAAGTCCTGTAATCCCTGAAAATGCCAAATATGTTTCGCGAATGGTGGACTAAGTCTGATTGTGTTTATTTCAACCGAGTAACTAAAATTCCAGAAGATAAGTCCTCATTTTATAAAGTGGTCAAGAATAGAGAGAATTTACATGAGACGGCCAGAAAGTTGAAGTGAGCGTTATCGATGGCCGGATGTATTAACGTTGAGAATGCAGCTGGCATCTCTGGCGTAACTTTGCGGAATCCATTCGTGATGAGGAAACAAAACTAACTTGGTTTTCCCCCATGAAATCATGTGATCGCTAGATGAGTCCTCAGTGAAGGAAGTTGTTTCTCCAAACGTCTTTTAGGTGCGTGACATCGGGAATGGAAAATCGATCGATTTCACCATAGAAATTCCGATGGGTACTCTGAATGTGAAACATTATTAATAAAATACATACATATACATCAAATTAATACGCGTGTGACCACTACAAGGGTGTTTGGCAGGGGGTGAATTATCGCTAACGTGAACTACATGAAGAAATTTACTTTCACCAGCAAGCACCACACTATCGGTATGATACAAATGCTACATAAACTACTAAAATAATCTATAATATACCTATGTGAATGTGACACAAGAGTCATGCAGGGAACATGCAAAACTTGTTGTTAGCTCTACGTGTCTGATTTAGAGGCATGCATTAGGGAGCATAGTAATCAATCACCTATACTACCTGTCAACTAACATACTTCAAAGTTTTACAGCAGCCATTATGGTCTCTTATTGATCGCGGATAAAACGACATTTTAAACCTTTCTGTTCAACAATCTATTTCCCTTATTTTATTTTTATGATCTGATCTACCGTATTATGTTGGAGTTCGTAAGATAACTTATTCTGAAAATAAATCGGTGTTTAATTTACTTAAAAGGTTGAGTCTACTTTTTAATCGGCCAGAAAGGGATTCCCAACCTAGTTTTGGCAAGAGGTGAGCAACATGGACGCGTAGCGGCCTTCCACGTATCTTGCTGATCTTCTCTGCACGCGTTCCAACTCTAATTTCAATCCATAGTCATGAGGATCCCAAACACTGGCAGTGTATTTTAAAGGGGGTCTAACAAGGGAGAGGTGGCCGATTTCTCTAACTTTATCGTCGAACTTTCCAAGTACTCTTTTAACAAATACGAATTTACGATTAACTTGACCAGTTATTTCCCGATTACGTTAACTCAACGAGAGATCATTAGTACTATTCCACAATCTTTATTTATCATATCAATTTCAACGCCTTCACTTCATTCTCTATGTACATAGACGTGGAATTAGGCATTGGTCTATGTACAATGAACATTGTACAATGTTGGTAACCGTGGAATTAGCATTAGCTTTGGAAGGGAAATGAGGTCTTTGCAATGGCGGCTGTGTTTCATATTTAGAGATATGTATTACAGTGGAAATCTAGGCCGTACACTAAAATGTTGCTGATTACGATATTTTCAGGGATATTTTTGCCTAAAGTTGGCCAAATTCACTTCAAGTGGAATAATTTAAGTTGGACCCATGTAAAGCCGGAGAACGCCACGATGTTATATTAATGTGGAAAGCCTTTGGAATGTAAATGGCCTGTAGTTTAGTTTCCATATGTTACTGCAAAAGAATGTCGAAACTCGGTAAACATAATTTAATGCGGTTTTCATGTGCTGCATTAAAAAATAAAACTAAAATTATAGCTGATTTGACTAGAAAAAAAAAAACTCATCTACATCTACATCTACATCTACGTAATACCCTGCGAGCCACCACGAGGGTGTGTGGCAGGGGGTGAAGATCACCAAACATGCACTATTGCCATGTAAGTAGGATATATAATGTAGACATGCTAGAAAATAGGGTCATAGTTTATTAGTTACTACAGTAGATTATTAGTTATTGCAAGTAATTGAAGTAGTTATTACAATAGAATATTAGTTACTACGGTATAGTACAGGTTAAAATCTACATAATAAGGAAGGGATTATTGGTAGTTATTACATGCATCATGCACTACAGACTATTCTAACTATGTTTCACCTACCTATCCCTTTTGCTACGTTGCCTATTGTTCTCTCTTATGGTGCGCGGGAAAAATGACATTTTAAATCTATCGGTACGACAATCTATCTCTCTAATTTTGTTAATATGGTCAAACCTAGCGTAATAAGCAGGGGTTCTTAATATATATCTAACGTCATCTGTGAACAAATCGGTTTCAAATTTACTTAAAAGGTTTAACCTAAATTTTAACCTGCGTTCTGATAGTAATTCCCATCCTAGTTCTTCTATTAAACTCGTAACACTAATACAATTATCATAACGACATTTAACAAACCTAGCAGATCTCCTTTGCACGCGCTCTAATTCTTTTATCATACCTTCCTCGTAGGGATCCCATATACTAGCGGCATATTCTAAATGAGGCCTGACAAGTTTAAAATAGCTTCTTTCTCGGACTCTGTCATCGCATTTGCCTAGAACCCTTTTTACGAATCCTAATCTACGGTTTGCTACACTAGTTATTTCCCTGATGTGTTTCCCCCATGACATGTCTTCAGTGATGGTGACGCCTAAGTATTTAATTGATTCTACGTTACATATTTTGTTTTCTTTGATGCTATAATTATTCCGAGGAAGGCCATTCTTTTTCCAAAAATTCATAATCGCGCATTTCTTCAAATTTAATTCTAGCTGCCATCTATCACACCAATCATCAATCGCATCTAAATCCTTAGCTAAACACTGTCTGTCCTCTTCATTTCTAATTTCTTTATACACTACTGCATCATCGGCAAAAAGACGGAGCTTGCTATTTTTTACTTCTGTATTCAAGTCGTTTATGTAGAGAAGAAATAAAATTGGGCCTATCACGCTTCCCTGGGGAACACCCGATGTAACTTTTACTTCGCCTGAGCTGACACCATCTAATACCACCCTTTGAACGCGTTCATGTAAGAAATCTCCTATCCAGCCTACTATATTACTGTCTATTCCGTATGATGCTAACTTCGCGAGTAACTTACAGTGGGGAACCTTGTCAAAAGCTTTTCTAAAGTCAAGAAACGCTGCATCTACCTGTACGTTACCTTCTCCGGAAACTAAAATATCGTGAACAAAAAGACCTAATTGAGTTTCGCTAGACCGTCCTTTTCTGAACCCATGCTGGTTTGTTATTAATAAATCCTGGCTGTCGAGGTGTCCCATTATTGATGTAACTATTATATGCTCTATAATTTTACATGATAGTGACGTTAATGATATTGGTCTATAATTACATGGCTGTTCCCTATCTCCGCTTTTATAAATTGGGGTCACGTTTGCTATCTTCCAGTCTTTGGGAACCGCGTGTTCTTCGAGGGATTTGTTAAATATTAATTTAAGATACGGAGCCATTTCGAGGGCTAATTCTTTATAAACACGAGCTGGAATTTCATCAGGACCTGAGGACTTGTTCGGGCTAATGTTACTTAATAAGGATACGATTCCGCTACAAGATATATCGATTGGGGGCATTGGTTGTTGAAATCGGTCTGGTATGGTTTCGCGGAAACTGTGCATAGGTTGATTAAAAACACTCTGAAAAAAGTAATTCAAACAATTTGCCTTATCTAAACTGGAAGTTACTATTTCGCCTCTATCGTTTTTCAATGAATTAACCGTTGACTTTTTAGTTCCCTGTACTTCCCTAGCATATGACCAAAATGCTTTCGGATTTCCCTCTAGTTGTTCTCCAAGTACTTTTCTCTTGAATTCGCTAAACGCTTTTCTAAGGGCTGTTTTTGCGGCTGATTTACAAATTTTATAATGCTCGATGGTATTTTTTAGGTCGCTATTAGCTACATTTTTCTTCATTTTTCTTAGTTTCGCATGGCTAACTCGTTGGCGTTTTAAACATTTTCTAACCTCCGCGTTGTACCACCTTGGTTCCCTATTGTCGCTCTTATACTTATGAGGTATATATCTGTTGACAAGTGACCGTGTAATTTGGAGGAACTCTTTCCATGTATTGTCTGTATTGCTATTTTTGCTAATTTTCTCGAATTTTTCAAAAGATGTCTTTAAGTCAAGCCTAAATCCGTTAAAATCTGCTTTACTAAAAAGATAAATCTTTCTTTTTAATTTAAAATTTTTTTCAGTGTTGAGGGAAAATTTTACGTATACTACCTTGTGGTCACTTATTCCATCGACATTTTCAACTTTAATTACTTTTTCAGGGATGTTTGTGGCAAGTAAATCGAGAACATTTTCCCCTCTATAAGGCAAATTTACTATTTGATGTAGTGCGTGTGATGCGAACAGGTTAAGCAATGACTCGCAGATTTCTTTGTCCCTACCTCCAGACTTATGACAGCATGTTTTCCAATCTATCGATGGTGCATTGAAATCTCCACCTACAATTATCTGTCGTTCGTTACTATGGGTATTAATGGACCTGATCTGTTTCTCGAGTTCTAATACTGAGTGTACATCGGAATGGGGTGGTCTATAGTAGGCACAAACATATATTACTTTCGAATTAGCACATTGAATGGAACACCATACACTTTCTATTATATTATGGGGAATCACTTCTATTTTGCTGACTATTGTGTTCTTAACTGCGATAAATACTCCCCCTCCCAGTCGACTCTCTCTATCTCTCCTGTATACCCTAAAATTTACTGGAAAAACTTCACTATCAGCAATATCGCTTGTTAACCAACTTTCGGTTCCTATAATTATGTCAGAATTAGTACTCCCTATAAGGTGATGAAATTCAGGTATCTTGCTTCTTAAACTACGACAATTAACTACTACTACTGAAAATTCCTCTATTTTAATATGTCTGCCTATTGTATTTGTGGGGTTCGTGTTTTCTAAATTATTGGGAAAGTTACAGTTTGGAAATTCATGGGTGTTGTTTTGATTTGTACGTTTTTCCTTTTTCTGTGCTTTCTTCCGTCCCGATAAACCTATACTGTGTTGTCTGGTCAACTTGTTATTCTTTGCTATCCTGGTGAGTGTCATGTTATTTAATGGCCCACTATTTGACCTACTCTCTTCCCTAAATATTTCTAATTTATTGTTATCTATTAAGATTTTCCTAGGCACTAAGCTTTGGATACTCTTTATTATCTGACTTTCCGGAAAAGCACTGATTTCGCCCCCACTAACTGACCTACTCTCTTGCCCACCATCTATGCTAAACTCGCTGGGTATGCTCAAATATCCTGCACGCTACCTTCTGCGATGCCTCGTACGTATAATGGACACCCGAGCGGTTTAGTGGCACCCGACACGAATTCAGCACCGGCCTGAGATCTAAGAACTCCGCTCCCTCGCTCCCACAGACTTCACGGAGTCTTTGGTTTATGCCTTCCACTCGGCTCCAAACCATCGAACCCCGATCCGTCCTAGGTACCAAGCTGCATATGGTAAGCCTCATATTGCGACTCGACCCTCCGCGAATACGGCGGAACTCGGAGCATAGATCTCTCACAGAGTCTAAAATCTCCTCTGATCCCACATCCACGGCGTCATTGGTCCCAACATGGGCTACCACATCCAACTTAGAGCAGCCCTTGTCCCCGACAGCCGCCTTCATCGCCTTCTTAGCCTGTGGCACCATTCCTCCCGGTATACACCAGGAGGTGACCCGTGCATCTCCTCTCTCCTTGCGGGCCTTTACACGCACTCATGAGTGACTCGAACCTACAACCTATATGCCCTGTCTTCCTTTCATCCCCCGTTGAATGTCAACGGTTACCTTTGCTAGTGTCTACTAAATGGGGAACGCGCTGCAGGTCTCAAGGGAATAATTTAGGAAGATATTCTTGAAAATATATGTCATAATGCCTACAAGTCATGTATCAGAATGTGTATTAGTGAGAGTCTATACACTCTTCATCCCATAGCTCTTTGATGAGGTGGAGCAAATGTAATGAGAATTAAGGCCATTTGTGTACTGATAAATTTATTCAATTATCCATACTAATTTAGCATCCCTCTGTTGTGCCTAACATGAAATGACAGAGTTCTACACAGCTTATTAATGGACTAGTTTGAGAGGCACTAAAGTCCTGGAGGCTATATGATAGACTAATATGACTTGAAAAGTTCAAATCAGGTAAACTTCAGCATGAAACGTAGGATATCGTTTAAACCTTGCACTCCATCTTGAGAACTGGCAGAAGCGCAAATAAGAGAGATACACCATCGAAAGGTTAGGCACACCAGTTCCTTTTGTTCACGAAACATTATTGGCTGCAACCAAAACACGTTTCGGTGTGTAATTAACACCATCTTCAGGGCTACAATCGTAGGTACAACAACATTATTAATAAAGTATTAAGCCTGGATAGCGTAGTGGTCTGCGCATTGGTCCGGAAGGCCAAAGGTCCGTGGTTCGATTCCCGATCCAGGCCGAATTTTTCTAATGGCAGTTTCTTCAAAAATTTATAAAGTAACATATAAGAATATACCTTTTTTAGAACAGTTTCACCTTAAAAATCAAGGAATCGTTACACGTCATTGCAATAAACAAATAAGAATTGCCTCGGATTTAGCCACGAACATCATGTTTCAACAATAAACATCTTCTGCTAAAACTATATAATATTTTTACGGATAAGGAGCTTTCAGAACTATTTTATGGAATGGTACATTCCTATATTATGACCATATATCATTATAGGTACCAATTCCATAACCACAATGATCTTTTTAAGTCAACCGACAAACAAAATTTTAAGAAGTGACATCTATGTACACAGCCAAAAATATTCCAAAAAACTCAAATAATTAATCACTAAAACAGATCTTAAAAAACACTCTATAAAATTTAAAAAACAAAAACCTTAGTGTAATTTTACTATATATCTTAACGAGAGATAATTCCACAATCACAATGATCTTATTAAAACATCTATCAAACAATATATGAGAACAGAGACATCTATGGATGCATAATGGAAAACATTACACAAACAAAACTCAAATCATGAATAAAACTACAGAGCATATGTAAACACTTACAAAATTTGAAAAATATAATGTACAGGAATGTAGATCACAGAAACAACATATTGCACAAAAATATACATATAAAAATTATACATTTGTATGTATATTTAGATGGTGCTGGAAAACCTGAAACGGGTTTGGCTGATTATATTACTATAAGCTTTACTCAGCTTGTCAACATCTGTCTTCATATTACATGTATTGTGGTGTGTGGAGATATGAACCATCTCTTTTATCTGACGCTTTTTCTTGTTGTGCTCATAGTCCAGGATGGCAGCCTTATCAAAATTAAATTGATGTTGATAATCAAGCGAGTGTTGAGCTAGAGCACAGTTTACTTTGTTATTGTTTACATCTGAATTATGGTTAGCTATCCTATTATTCAGATACTGCCCAGTTTCTCCAATGTGGACCTTTTCACAATCATTGCAAAGAATGGAATACACTAGACCACTTCTCATTTTAGGGTTAATCACACTTTTGGTTTTTGAGAATAGTAGTGATTTGAGAGTTTTTTTTTGTTTTTGTAACCAAATCTGAATTCTGTATTTTTAAATATTTTGCCCATTCGCTCAGATACATTGCCTATATATATATATCATACTTCCGTATTTACATCTTTTATTATTATTTGGACCATTTACATCGATAATGTTTGGTTTACAGTAAGTTTGTTCATTGGCACACAGTTTGGAATCAAGAGAAATATTGTGTACCTATAATATGTCTTACGAGACTATGTGGAAATCCATTATTCTTGAGAATATTCCTTACAACAGCCATGTCCTTTCTATGGAACTCTGAGTCACCAAGCCTAATAGCTCTTTGCTTCGAGGCTACCGCTGCATTTATCTTTTGCTTGATTGGGTGATGTGATCGAAAATTTAAGTATCTGTCTGTTTCCTGTGGTTTCCTCCACCAATCTACAGAAAAGGTGCCATCAGAGTTTCTTATGATGCATGTATACAGAAAGGAAATTTGCCCGTTTTGGTCTTTTTCAATGGTGAAAGACAGTTTTGGATGAAAACTGTTAAAAGTCTCTAAAATTTCTTCATTCTTGCTATCAGGGATATCTAAGAGTAGATCATCCAAAAATTTATACATAAATGGAAACTGGAAAGTTAGTTTGGGAAGAACATTATCTAGTAAGTCATTCATGATAATATGATATGCTCCCATTATTTCTGAGAGCATATGTATAATGTAATATTTCAAATTTCCTTTCTGGAGACGATTGTAGCCCTGAAGATGGTGTTAATTACACACCAAAACGTCGGCAAGGAGTCATAGTTATTTATTTTTAATTTTGTGACCTATCCTCGAGATTTAAACTGGCCACGTTAATAACCTATTACGAACTCCGACGTGCTACAGTGAAATAGATGACGGTAGTGATATTAAGGAAATAGAATGTAGAGCAAGCAGGTTTAAAATATCATTTTTCTCGCTAGCGGTAAAGGACCATATCAGCCGCTGATGAGACAACTCGGTTTTTCGAAAGGTAGTGTTGCTAGTTAAGGCGGCCTCACACACGGAAGCTTCTTCCACGAGAGTAGCCTTGCGACGTGCATCCAAGCGACACCTCGATGTGTGAGCACGGATTTTCATGGCTGTGTTGGGGGTAGTTGATAGTGGTAGGGTTGATAGTGGTAGTAGTAGACCGATTTCATACTTGCATGGAAAATAGTCTGCCTTCTATTTTGCCAGCAAGTAGTACTTTTGGTTAAACCTTTTAAGTAAATTCGAAACCGATTTGTTTACAGATGACGTTAGATATATATTAAGAACCCTTGCGTATTATGCTAGGTTTGATCAGATTAACAAGATTAGAGAGATAGATTGTCGCACAGATAGATTTAAAATGTCATTTTTCCCGCGTACCATAAGAGAGAACCATAGGCAGCGTAGCAAAGGGATAAGTAGGTGAAATATAGTTAGAGTAGTCTGTAGTGCATGATGTATGTAATAACAACCAATAATCCCTTTCTTATTATGTAGATGCTAACCATATAGCTGCATGTGACCCTGTTCTCTAGCATGTCTCCCTTAAATATCCTAGTTGCATGGCAATAGTGCATGTTTGGTGATCTTCACCCCGTGCCACACACCCTCGTGGTGGCTCGCAGGGTATTACGTAGATGTAGATGTACTATATCGATTCTGCGATAAAATCGCACCACATCCAACGAATACTAGGTTACATGCTTGCAAATGCATATTAAAAATAATAAATAAATTAGTAAGAGGAGAACTCATTGTTGCATAAGTTACCTAATATACATGGTGTTTCAGGAGGAAAGTTTGAAGCTTCTGGAGGATGTAGGGGAAGCCTTTAAGCCTTTTTTGTCCTTGACCATGACTTGGTTGCATATAACCCTCGGGTCTTTTTCTCATAGGCAAGTTTTGATGTGTGTCGCCAATCGCCGAGGTTTATCAAGCAAATTAAAACTCTTACCCTCAAGGAAATTTGTTGACTCCCAGTAATAACATCAGATAAGTGACCATATCATCCTTAATTCAAAAGATGGAGATGTGATTTTTGCCTCAATGAGTTGACAGACAAATTTACTGACAGTTTTATCATGACAAATTAATTATAACTCTGAAATTAATAGTGCTATCGTACATTATTTGTATAGAGGAATGAAATTTCAACGAATATTCGAGAGCCATCTTAAAAATTAGATACCGTTAACATTCACGATAACAGAAGAAGAACGATACATATCTTATGCACCGCCGTGAAAAGTTTCAATTCTCCTCAACCGATAATAATCATTGAAATTCGGTGTTTCCATTGTGACTGCAGAATACTTCTGAAAAAAAATGTTGCGTTGCCATAGCTCGGTAACTAAGGAGATGCGACCCCATGTTGACGAAACAAAAATGCTTAAAATCACCTCCTCCACCTCCTGCAGGAGTTTCGACCTTTCCTCCTTAGAACATTCTGTATATTTGTACTTGAAAATGTTTCAAATGCAAAAGAACGCCAGGATAAGCTTTATGAATTTTCATTTATTTGATAATAATAACAATTATTATTATATACGTAAATCTCTTGCTCGATACGATGTGATAGCACACAATTAATGTCATTTATACAAACTGATTAAGTTCCCGAATTCCTTGGGGACTTGAACAGAGCACAGGGTACGAACATATTTATTGACTAATATTAGAGATTTTCGAAACCGCCATATTAATTGTTTAATTCCGTCATTCATTTGTTTGGGGAAAACCAGAAGTCAAGTCTAAGCAGAATGACGACCTACAAGTAGCGATACGATTTGAGGCATCGCTACTCTTGCTACTTCCATAGAAGTCCATGTGTACGTCTAGGTCAACGTAATACCCTGCGAGCCACCACGAGGGTGTGTGGCAGGGGGTGAAGATCACCAAACATGCACTATTGACATGCAACTTGGATATTTAAGGGAGACATGCAGCTAGATAGTTAGTATCTACATACTAAGAAAGGGATTATTGGGACTATTACATGCATCATGAACTACAGACTACTCTAAATATAGTTCCCCTACCTGCTAGAATTAAATTTGAAGAAATGCGCGATAATGTACTTTTGGAAAAAGAATGGCTTTCTCCGGAATAAGTATTGCATCAAAGAAAAGAAAATATCTAACGTAGAATCTATTAAATACTTAGGCGTCACCATCACTGAAGACATGTCATGGGGGAAACACATCAGGGAAATAACTAATGTAGCAAACCGTAGATTAGGATTCGTAAAAAGGGTTCTAGGTAAATGCGATGAGAGAGTACGAGAAAGAAGCTATTTTACACTTGTCAGGCCTCATTTAGAATATGCCGCTAGTATATGGGATCCGTACGAGGAAGGTTTGATAAAAGAATTAGAGCGTATGCAAAGGAGATCCGCTAGGTTTGTTAAAGGCCGTTAAGATAATTGTATAAGTGTTACGAGTTTAATTGAAGAACTACGATGGGAATTACTATCAGAATGCAGGTTAAAATATAGGTTAAACCTTTTAAGTCAATTCGAAACCGATTTGTTCACCGATGACGTTAGATATATATTAAGAACCCCTGCGTATTATGCTAGGTTTGATCAGATTAACAAGATTAGAGAGATAGATTGTCGCACAGATAGATTTAAAATGTCATTTTTCCCGCGTACCATAAGAGAGAACCATAGGCAGCGTAGCAAAGGGATAAGTAGGTGAAATATAGTTAGAGTAGTCTGTAGTCTCTAGCATGTCTCCCTTAAATATCCTAGTTGCATGGCAATAGTGCATGTTTGGTGATCTTCACCCCGTGCCACACACCCTCGTGGTGGCTCGCAGGGTATTACGTAGACCTCAGGGTATTACGTGGAGCTCAGTTTTTATTGTGGTCGATTATTGTGCGTGAAAAGAACGAGTTATTTTACCTATCTATTCTGGAATGTATCTCTCCTATTTGATCACCTCTGTTAGACCTAGAGATGTAGTGAGGTTCATGATAATATTCTCTGTGTCGCTCTGAAATACGCACAGTTCCGAATTTCTCAATCAAGCTACACCTATCGTGTAGCCTTCGAGTTTCTTGGGGCCCCCAGCTTAATCCCTCTAAAAGCTGTGAAACAATATATGTTCGCTCGATGAAGTTTTTAACAAAGCATGCTGCTTTTCTTACCTTTGTTCCCTTTTCTCCCTTTTGTTCTCGTATGTGGCCTTTTTTTGTTAAAATAAAAATAAAATTAAATAAAAATGTATGCCAAACAGTATGTCAATGTTGCAGCGTGTACATGAAACATTTTACCTCGTGACAAGCTTTAGCAGGTTTTTGTTAATGCGTCAGTGATTGTTCTTACATTAAGTTTTGTATTGTGTGATGCTTACTGGTGATAACTCATGCCTTGCCACACACCCTTTAGTTGGCTCTCAGGGTAATATGTTGATGTAGAAAGGCACCACCATAAATATTCATCTACGCCTGCGCAATGCTAGGCGCCATAAGCTCCTACGTCATAATTCACTAGCGCGCAACAATGCGAACGTCACAGAGGATGGGTCTTTTCCGTCACAATAGATTGAAATGAAACGTGGGACCCCACGCCGGTTGACGTCGGAAAGGAGCAGAACTGCACCGCTTCCTTGCAGCCCGACCTTCATTAGGCCGCGCACCACCCTCCAAGCGACGGACGGAGTGTGATGAATGTATATACGTACACATGGGCAAAAGCGTGAACAATGGTCTCTCAAAAGGTCAGAAGGAAGGCTTTCGAAATGCATATTAATGGGATCGGGACGGAGGTGGGCTCGCGCGGCATCGTGCACCGTCGGCCGTTTTCACAGCGTATTTCCGCGTCAAGCGGAGGAATTTCATTAGGTCGCCGAGAGAGTGCTGCCATCGGCGGAGAAGACGTCAACTTGATGGTTGGAGGGAGTACGAAAGCGGTGGCGTTTTTGTCCCTCCGATGAGCTCCACTCGGTGTTATTGTTGAAAAACGATCGTCATTGGGCTATGAATAAAGGTAACTAGCTAGCTAGGTATGGCTAGAGACAGGGTGTGTTATACACCGTGGACTAGAGGTCCTATATCAGCATATATATCACAGGCATAAGATTACGGAAATAGCCTGCTGAACCGATAGGTTTAAATTAGGGGTGGCCAACCAAAATGATCTTGCGGGCCGCTTAGGAAATGCATCATAACTCCGCGGGCCGTACATAAAATTATATATCCCCATATTAGATTTAGACCCACTATAGACATTTTTTTGGTTTTAAAAATTGAAACATAATGAGTCATTATTATTGCGTTAAAGTTATTGTATTAAAATGTGATGAATCTCACGGGGAGGAATAATGTTCAAGGCGGCTCGCGCGTTGGCCACCCCTGGTTTAAAGTGTCATTTGTTCCACGTAAATACAATAAGGGACCATAATAGTTGCGATAGATCAGTTCTAGGAAACTGACTAGGTTAAATCGGTTTTTCCAGTAGTGCTAAATATCTTAACATGAATTTTAGATAATAACCTCGCATTTAATCGATAATAATCTCTCATGGTATACTCTCACATGATATCGTACCTTTAAGTGCTATTTACCAATCGCATTAATAATACTAACCAGTAGTTGTATCTTGAGTAGTGTACTGCGTGGTATCGTGTTCTTCTACGTAGCACTCTGCTAGTTTCTGGTCTGCCTGTGCACTGTTGTCCTGAAAGCTTTTGGCCTGCGCCTGGCATTCTGGGGGTACATGCGCGTTTGTGATTTAAACTGGGATGAGTGCTTCATGCCTAGTTTGGAATCACACCGTGTAACACACTCTATTGGGGGCTTGGAAAATGCCAAAGTGACTTTAAAATATAAAAAAACAGTAAAAAAAGTTGAATTTAGTAAGAGGTAAAGCAACACATAATCCATATTAGACAAAAAAAACTGATCGAATCAAAAAAAAATACACATGCTTTCAGTTGGTATCAGAAATGAGTGGCAGGGAAAATATTTACGAAAAAAATAATAAATTTTCTTAGAATATTTATTATAACGACGTAGGTTTAGGTAATTCATTCGATTTACATGTTTAACTAAACTTAAATTGTAAAATAGGTAAAAGACATTCAATCGAAACGTAACTATGATGGCTATGAGATAACCCAGAAATGGAAGCGACTGGGAATTCAGCAATAAAAATTCTCAAATCATAGAAATATTCTATGAATATGTGATTATTTTATCTCCCTATTTACAGATGTATACCTCATCCCTATAAGTAAACTTTTCTGAGGTGCCAATATCTCGAATGTTTACTTATTTCAATCGAACAAAATTTCACAAGCCAAGTTAATTTCCCCCATTCACTCATTGGTGGTTCAATCCTAAGATTGGTTTACTGCAGTCCACCACCCTTCCCTATCTTATGCTAGTTCCCTTACCTCCTGGTTACTCTTCCTGTATACTTTTCTCTTTATTTGGTCCATGAACTTGTTTCTGGGTTTATCTCCGGGATCTTTCCCTCTATTTTGCCTTCAATTATATTATTCACAAACACATTATGTCTCAGGGTGTCCAATCTGATTCTTCTTTTCTCATAAGTGTTCCTTATAGTCCTTTCCTCTTCTACTCTTCTATATCCTTCATCATTTCTTATTTTGTTTGTCCATATTACCCTAAGCATCTCCTCCAGCAACAGGTTTGGAAAGCTTCTATTCTTTTCTGGTCAGCTTTTTCAATGGTCCATGCTTCCGACCCATTTGTGCCGCACTCCTCACGAATTTTTTCCAAAACTATCTTCTGGTTCGTAGTCCTATCTTCTTTGACCACAGCAGTGGCTGTTTTCCCATAAACGCCTTCTTAACTTGGGCTATTCTCCGCTTGATGTCAGTCGTTCTTCTTTCGTCGAGACGTGATTCCTTGAGATAGACTTTCCCCTTCTATTCAATATATCAGTTACTAATCGACCGGTTGAGGCGAGATCCTATGGTCGGAACTGTTTCAGTAACTTTAAAAATTTTAACCAGCCTATCTCCTTTCATTTACGCTCGGAAAGTCGAGGAACACTATTATATGTCACCAAAAAGAAATTCCAACCTCCGCAGCATCAACCAAAACTAAAGGCATTTGGAGGCACTTTGTGAAATCGGTCAACGGAGAGATAATCTCATAAAAATACCTTCAAATTACCCTTCTCGATGAAGTTCCCTAACCTAGGATTCAACGGCCATAATGAGCTTCCATCCAGTACGCTGAAGTCATCGCAGAAATTAAAACATTAGGGCACAGGAATGATGGTGATTTGCTCGATGTAGACAGGTGAAGCGTCCGGTAACCTGGAGGTAAGTTGCATTCTATTGGTCCACTTTCTATGAATTAGTGGTATTTGTGATTGAGGTACAGTACACTCTAGGTTAACAGTTTGCGAAATAATGTAAAAAAATTAATGTAAAAGCCGGTTAATGTAAAATGCGCGTATATCTTCACCCAATACATAATAAAGTATTATGTTTCAATGGTAAAGGCAAGAATTAATGTATCGAAACTTCGATATTCCAAAATATGCTATAATCACTGTATTTAGCGATTCATTTGTTTTCTTGTTGTTAAAAATAAATTTTTTCTAACAAATTGAATTGTGAAATCCATTCACATCACCACCAAATTTTCAGTATTTATTGGCTATCCGTGTCTTTCGATTATCCGATCATAATCTAGAATTCATTAGCGCGAAAAATCGAAGAGAGATCAGTGTAAGAATTCACGCCACCATAGCGGTTTAAGGAGGCTCACTACCTCAGCTAAAATCGCCTCTGCAGACCACTTTTATTTTAATTGTCACCCTATTATTTTTTTGTGTAGGAAGTTTAAGTTTTCACATTTTAGTTAGAAAAGAATGTATCTGAGCTTTCATTGAGAGACATTGTTCACTTCACTAGACATATTAATTATAATTAGTGTTTTCAGTGACCTTTTTCAGTCATTTTTCAGACCTCTTCATTGCCCTTTTTATTCACTAAAAGAAACATATCACGTAGTAAGATCACATAATGGTCTTTGGTATTTAATTTGGTGTCATCTACTTTATTATGCTTGTCACCATAAGGCCTCAGACTTTAAAATGCTAACGCACGTTTCGTGTTTTTTCGCGATCTAGTCACGGCATCTGGCCGACTGCCCCCACCTCCTCTGCCGTCACCCCCTCCTCTAACTACTCCCCCCCCTCGACAAGAAGATTAGGACTTTCCCATTCCACTCAGGTCTCGGAGGGGAGAAGCCAGTCGAGGAGAATCTGAGAAGTAGTGAGCCCCCTTAAGGGATTTAGGCCGGCAGAGTTGTGTCATACTGGTACTTCCCGGGCGGTCAAAGCGAAAGATGATTTTAGCTGAAGTTGTAGAGAAAGTAAAAAAAGTAAAGAGTCTGCTATATATGTAAGCATCGGTGGTTCAGTGGTAGAATGCTCGCCTGCCACGCGGGCGGCCCGGGTTCGATTCCCGGCCGATGCAAACTTTTGCTGTAGGTAATTCCAGTTGGCTGCTATTTTTAATTGCATCCGTTCTTGTCGCAGTTGATGCATCGTTTTCCATCATGTATTGGATTATTTTAAGCCTCTTCAACTCGAGTCGGTTTCGCGTCTGATCCCATTATTAGTAAAATTATGTCTGTCGTTCTAATATCTTTCATAATTGAAAGTATGTCCTTATCCTACACTTGTCATTCCCGACTGATGTACCCCTGACAGCCATTCACACCCGTATATCTGGATGAAGGAATATTTTCGCGGGAGGAAAGTCATCATGTTATGTATAGTTCGAAAGCCGGGCCAGATTTACGCATGGTACAAGTATGCCCGGGTCTAGGACACCAAGAGAATAGTTAGCGCCTCCACTGTCCAAACTGAGAAACCAACTGGTGAAAACAAAGGACCCCAACGGCCTACTCACAACTGGAGTCTACGATATACCATTGGAATGCGACCAGGTTTATATAGGAAAGACAGGCCGGACGTACGCCATGAGGGTCAAGGAAGATCAGCGGCACTTCAGGCTTGGCCAACCTGAAAAATCCGCCGCGGCCGAGCACAGCTTTTCCCGACACCGTTCCATTTACTAGGAGAAAACAAAGGTTCTCTGTCACGTGGACAGGTTCTGGGAATGGGAATACGATCGAGATCCGGATGGGAAGCTTTTGCCTGTCAGCAATGGCAAGAGGTGGTATTTTGCGCAATCGTCGGATTCTCTATTTATATTATACACTGTGTCATCAAATGTCGCAGTACATATCTGCATCTTAAAACACATTTTTCAATGATTTCACGCCAATGCCCTTTCCTCCTCCACCCCGAGCCCTTGTCCTTCGGAGAAGCTATTCTTCATCTCGCCTGAAACCTTCAACACATTTCTTCATTCAAGCTTTTGAGGCTCATATTTAGCTACGCCAGAGCAATTTAAATAAAGATTCACTCATTGGTCGTTCAATCCTAGGATTGGTTGACTGCAGCCCTCCGCTCTTCCCTATCTAATGTTAGTTCCCTTACCTCCTGGTATCTCTTCCTATGGACTTTCCTCTTTATTTGGTCCATAAACTTATTCCTGGGTGTTCCTCTGGGGACTTTTCCCTCTATTTTACCTTCAATTATATTCTACATAAACCCATTGTGTCTCAGGTTGTGTCCAATCCATCTCGTTCTTCTTTTCTGTATGGTATACCATATGGTCCTTTCCTCTTCTACTCTTCTGTACAATTCATCATTTCTTATTTTGTCCGTCCATTTTATCTTTAGCATCCTCCTCCTACTCTAGGATTCGAAGGCTACTATTATTTTCTGGTCAGCTTTTCCATTGGTCCATGGTACGGTTGTGTTTCCCACACGTGTTCCACGGCACGCAGGATTTTTCTTCACGTTGGCGTCTCCGACGCGTGGCTTCTTGAATTGGAGAGTCAATGGCAACAAAAAGAAATATATCTCACAAGCAGTTTCTTATTTCATTTCCACAATTCAAGCAATGAATACAAAAAAATTAAATGCATATCGAAAAAGAAATTGAGGGACTATTTGAGGCGAAGCTCCATATCCAGACACACCTCCTTCCTTCTCTGCCGTCCAACTGGGTTCATATCCCCTCGTCCGGGCTTCGTCGCCTCCGGTCACATGATCTTCGACGCAACCGCTCTCTCTCGCCACTCTCCGGAACAAATGAAGAGTGGCATGCGGAGCATGCCACAGTACTGATCCGTAGAGCTCCACATACCACACGAATGTTTTCACTAACTGTTTCCTGGTTTGCAGTCCTATCTTTTTCTAAAATAGCAGTTGTCTTTTTACCATGAACGCTTACTTAGCTTGGGCTATTCTTCGTTCGATATCCGTTGCACTTCTTTCGTCCCACGAGATGGTGCTTTCGAGATAGGTGAAGGAATCCACTTGCTTTAATTTCTCTACATCTACATCTACGTAATACCCTGCGAGCCACCACAAGGGTGTGTGGCAGGGGGTGAAGATCACCAAACATGCACTATTGCCATGCAAGTAGGATATTTAAGGGAGACATGCAGCTAGATGTTTAGTATCTACATAATAAGAAAGGGATTCTTGTTTGTTATTACATGCATCATGCACTACAGACTACTCTAACTATATTTCACCTACCTATCCCTTTGCTACGCTTCCTATTGTTATCTCTTATAGTACGCGGGAAAATGACATTTTAAATCTATCGGTACGACAATCCATCTCTCTAATCTTGTTAATCTGATCAAACCTAGCATAATACGCAGGGGTTCTTAATATATATCTAACGTCATATGAGAACAGATCTCTATTTTCAGTGTGTCTTCTGAAATCTGATTGTGTCTTCTGCGTGGAAGGATTTTAGTCTTCGTCTTACTTATTTTCATGTTGTATTCGTATAAGTAGCAGAAGTACAACTTGTGACCGAAGGCCGACACGAAAAAGTGATGGTGTCTCCAAAATCAGCCACAAATGGGACCCATTCATCCATAAAAATCCATCACCTCCCACTTCCATCTCTCCCGCTTGGATTCTTTGCGGATATTACTGACATAAGGACATCGGCGGCAGTAAGCACTGATATCCTCTTGAAGAAGTTACCACCAGAGGTCACGCATCGTCGGGCTCACACCAAAGGCCTCTGAATTGCTTTCTCATCACTACTTCCTCATCACTGCTTACCAAGTGACAAATTCGCAACATTCGCAGGTATGGAGATGCACATTGGTCCTGCAATGCCACGTTGCGTGACTTGCCATAATTAAAAATTTGGAGAAAACAACGAACATCAGTATTTAAAAACCTTGAAATTGAAATCAATTTATCGGTCATCATCATTGGTTGTTGAATCCTAGGATTGGTTGACTGCTGCCCTCCACCATTCGCTCGGAGTATTAGTTAATTAACGAGAGAGGAGGAAGTGAAAAAGTTCCGAATTAATCGGTAATAGTATAATATTAAAGCGCAATCCATTGAAAGAACCTAAAAACGTTTCGTCAAAAACAGTGGAATATTGCGTGGGTTGCCACCTGTCACTCCGGCACATTAGCAGGCATTTCGCCCTTCTCTTGGGATATTGAAAAATACAAACATGAATGCCTATCCTAATGCTATCGGAACGTTGGGTGCAAAACTATAACCTTTTCTCTCGTTTTCCAGTGACAAAAACACAAAAAAATCTGCCTTACCATGTCCATTCGCCTTTGCTACTACACATAATGCAAATAATGATTCGACCGAAACATTCGAAAAAGTTCGATGTCTCCACTTCGTAGTTATTGTAAGGCAATCTAAAGGACTTGTGCTTACACCTTGCAACACGCGGATTTCACCCGAAAAGTCTCACAACATAATCGATCGTGGGGAACACGCATACAAAACATATTCGGCACAGCATTAAAAAAAACGAGGTTCTGTTAAGCTAATAATAGGAAGGATCTCGGATGATAAAGTTAAAGAGAGATGCTACTTTCCTTTGGTTAGGCCACATCTCGAATACGCCGGGAGCATTTGGGACCCTGGTCATAAAGATTCAACCAAAAAATTAATAAAATACAAAGAAAAGCTGCGCGCTTCGTTAAAAAATGCTACGAGCGAACATATAGTTTTTTACAACTTTTAGAGGGATTAAGGTGGTAGCCCCTAGAGACTCGGAGGCTACTCGCTATGCTTAGATTGCTGGAGAAATTCAAGATTGGTGTGTTTCAGAGTGACACAGAGAATATTACGATGACGCCTCACTACAACGCTAGGTCTGATAGAAGCGATGAAAGAGCGGTGCATTGCCAAACAGATAGGTACAAATAGTCGTTCTTTTCGCGCACAATAAGTGCCCACAGTAAAAACTGAGCTCCATCAAATACACTCCCATAATTCACGTCACCGTTTCACCTCCCAAAACCTTATGTCTTTACACGGCTGGTGTCCTAAGACCCCCTTCTACAAGCCCATGCGGTGACTAGGAGGGTGGTATGTAGATGTAGATATCCACCTCTACAAAAATCCATCATCATTTACAACGGCCTCAGAGATAACGTGAATATAGAAGACTGTCTTCATGCGGACGCACAGTCACTCCCCTTTTCCGTCGTCAGCTTTCGCGAATAAAATTCCGTTTCATATTCTCCACTCTCCTCCACATCATGTGTCTCAGCGGACCTTTTTCACTTCCTCTACTCTTGTGTCTGATCTAATGTTTTCCCTTTTATCGCGTCGCCTCTTTAAAACATCTTTCACTGCCTCCGAAACTCTCTTATTACATTTTCGTTTTCCCGTGTCGCATCCACGCTCATCCAACCTTTTGCCAAATCCGGAGTCCCTCTCTCACCGAGCTCAATTTTATTTCCTCTCACGTCCAAATCAAATTTGCCGAACCGTCAAAATAATTAGCGCTTGATATTGTGTGAATAAACCATTATTTATATATTTAAGGTCCTTAAAGATGGTATATATTCTTATTCTGAAAAGGATTATTCGACTTTTCTGTAATTTTTATTCGACGATTTGCATATTCGGTTATAGTCAACCTTCACGGTTATGGGAGATGAAATAGTTATTCATTGTACTATATTTGTGAATTTTTCATTGTGTAGGAAAGAGATCAAGGGTTTCTTTTACATTTATCAGGATTCTACTCGCACATATGCTATAAACAGTTAACGTTTTCACTTTTATAAACAGAGGTCCATAGAGCTGCCGAGATGGGGGTTTAGTAGGTATCCGAACGACCTTATTTGACAGAAATTTAAATTTTATGTCCGAGGCCTTCCTCGACAATTACAAGCCATAGTCCAAGTGGCTGTTAAAAACTACATTTTTAAAAAAGTATTCTACCAGTTTAGGTAGGTTTTGCTGAATGTCAGAGAATCTCCTCTCGGTCTTCTACACTTTCCGGGACCTATCTATCTCTAGTATATCCCCGGAATAGCTCCGCGAATTCTTCACACTGTTCCTGAATCTTTGCCTAAACATGATGTAGTCAATTTGATATCTCCCAGTGTCTCCCGGCATTTTTCATGTGTACATCCTCCTACGATGGTGTTTAAACCAAGTGTTTGGAACTATTTATTTATTTCTCTAACAAAATTCAACTGCCTTCCCTCCGCGATCATTACTCGTTCCTAATCAAAACCCTCCCTCTTCATACCCATCTCTCCCTTCCCCCACTACTGCGTTCCTTCCTCCCTATGATGGCTTATGGGCATGTACGCCTGTACCAATACGAAATTTGTAGGGCGTGCTTTTATTTCTACCATTAGTATCCTGTCGCTCACCTGTTTAATTTTTACTACCCTCGTTCCAAATTTTGCATTCAATACTATAGCTACCCCACGTTGTCTCTCAACCTCACCACTGTACGTTACCCTGTAACTATCACTCCAGTAGTCCCCGCTGTCCTTCCATCTCACCTCGCACAGCCCCAAGGCATCCATTTTCCCTCTATCCATTTCTCGTTTAATATTTTCCAGCTTCCCAGCCCTCATCATTGTCCTAACGTTCCAAGTTCCTATTGTTATCGGTACATTCCTTTTCTTCTTATATTCCTTGGTCCTTGTATCCTGTGATGGCTGTGTTGTGAAAGGATTTCGTGTGATGACCACCTCGGGGGCCTTGCCTCCCCCGATGCCGGGCCCGACACCCGCCCCATCAGACGGCGTCCCGTAGTTGCCAGGATTCATTTATCTTTGATTGGCATACATTTTTCTGGGTAGTAAATAGTTGGGAGGGAACTCCCACCCACATTTTCCAACAGTGTTTTTCATGTGACACCATCACGAGACTACCTTTCGTCTGGCTCCTACCCTTTGACCTATCTGGCATGGGTGGCCCCACCGGGAGCGTTATTAATTGCTCCCGCCAGTCCAGCTCTAGGGGTCATTGAAACGCGCAAGCTCTTCCACCACGTCAAGGTTGTAGTCCAGGGATAGGAAAAAATGTATTACTGTATTAAAAATATATTTAAAATATAAGTATCATTCTTATCAAATTGGAAAGCACCAACAAGGCTAAATTCCTTAGAATAAAGAGAGCATTGGAAAGATTTCTATTTACCTCAGTAACATCATAATTTCAGGCTATTCTATTGTTTCCGGGTTTCGCTGCGTTGCGTTATCTTGTTGATGACGTTTTGTGGCCAATAGAAGTAATAGAATTTCGATTCTGCTGTAACACCGCGCCCGATGAAATCATGGTTACATGACTCCGAACGCAGATTAAGAGTGTAATCAACGAATACATGAGTAGGAGGATGACTCATCGTTGCACATGTAAATGTTTATTAGTACGTGGAAAATTTTCACATGCTAGAGAACGCTAAGGTAAACTTGATAACTTTTATTTCATAAGATAATATTAATTATTAAGACATTTCTCATACTTGATGCCCTGTATTACGCGCAATTAATGTAATCTATACAAATAATATAAGTCCACGAATGCCTGTGGTACTCGAACGATGACGCTCTACCTTCTATCTATCGTCAACGCTTGAAGCAGTTCAGAGTAGTTCCACAAATGACGAATTGCCATTTTCATAAATTTCCGAGCTAGAAGATCGTCTTCTATCAATGCCTTATCATCCCTCTACCTTCTTTTGGACAGCCGCTGGAGAATTCAGTGTTTATCCTCAATATCTATCTACATCAACTTATTCCCCTGCTAGCCACCACAAGGGTGTTTGGCAGGGGGTTACTTATCACCAACATGAACAGGACCGAGGACCGATGTGGGTGTCTATCCTCACGTAGAAGCTTTCCATTCAAGGCGATGAAGTTAGCGCAGATCGGAGAACGTCGATCGGTGCGCTGTTATGATAGTCTCGTCTGTGTTTCTGACCTCTTGCAACAACTTGGTTGGGAATCGCTTTCATTGAAAATTAGACTCAATCTTTCATGTAAGTTGAAAACTGATTTATTTTCAGACGAAGTCATCAATATCTTATGAACTCCACCATACTACGGTAGATCAGATCATGAGAATACAATAAGGGGAATAGATTGTGGAACAGATTTAAAATGTCGTTTTTCCCGCTAATAGATAAGAGACCATAGTGGCTGCGTTGACACTTAGACGTAAGTCAGTTGATAGGTAGTTTAACTGATTAATTCATATGCACCCTAATGCATGTTTCTAAATCTGCCGAGTAGTGCTAACACCATGTTTCCTGCATGAGTCTTGTGTCACGTTTAGGTAGTTACATTATAGACTGATTTAGTGGTTTCTGCAGTATTTGTAGCATACCCATTATTTGTTGCATGTTGGTGAAAGTAAATTTCTTCATTAAAAATTTCATCACAATAAATGTCATATTTGGTGATCTGCAAGAATCACCATGTTCATTGTTTACTTCAGTTTATTTTGGAAATACCAGAGGTTATTCTTAAGCGGAATGATTCCCTGCAAGTAGCGATACGATTTGAATAACATTGTTACAATCGCCAATTCCATAGATGTCTACATCCATGTGTATCCATCCATCCTTCAGTAATGCTCACTAGATCGTGGTCCTCGGTAGTATAGTGGTCAGTATCCCCGCCTGTCACGCGGGAGACCGGGGTTCGATTCCCCGCCGGGGAGGAATTTTGGAGGCGCAGAGCGGAAAATGGTGAATTTTTTTGCATCCTGTAGTTTGCATAAAGTATCTGCAGCTTAAAGTGTTTGGGTTTTGTCTTGAAGCTGGAACTATCCTGATACTGTGGTAAATAGGAATTTTACCATTGTTCTCTATATTCTAGAAAATTAACCTTATTAATGCTCTCTGATTTCATGTGAATTACACATTTTTGCTATATTTTTACTACAGTAATACATTTTTCAACAGCCACTTGGACAATGGCTTTGAATTGTGGGGAATACCTCGGACATAAAAATCAGTATTTCTGTTGCAAAAAAGGTCATTTGGGTACTTCCAAAATCCTCATATCGGGGACACTGTCAACCTCTGTTTATAAAATCGAAAACTTAAACAGTTAATAGTATGTATGAGTGAATAATTTTGATACTTGTGAAAGAATGCTTTGATCTGTTTCCTAAAAAATGTACAATAGTCAAGAACAGCGCTAGAAATTATAAAATCGTCTCCTTTAACCAATGTAGGTTGACTATAACCGAATATTCTTTGCCTAATTTAGGTATCAGATCGTTTTAACATTTGCCGATTTCAGCCAGAATGACTAGCTTCGCTAAATTCAAGCGCGTGACTCGTTCCTGGATTGCTTTACGTGAATTATGATCGGTTGATGATTTTTGCACTCATGCCACTTGTGATACTGTACTCTAATGTGACTGGTAAACTGAAATTATATACAATTTTTCTTGGATATTCATGGACACTTGTACTTTTTTTGACGAGGTCTGTGTTTTTTTCTGAGTTCGTTTGACCAATCAAACTTATTATTATAATTGATATGGATTAAATGAGAGAGTAAATGGCATATTAATGCACGACTGTAAAGCATATTTTTTGCGAGACAGTTGTCCAACTAACTATCCAACCTGGCTATCCTGCTATCTGTAATAGGATATCCAGCACAATTCGTCCCTGAATTTAATGAATAACGCCGTGCTTTCTTGGAAATTATTTCTGCGTTTCATTTTTCTAGGCAAATTTTTACGATACCTTGACAACTCCGCTTCTATCGTCCTCGGCGCATTAACGGAAAGAAAATGATACGGTCGATATGGACAATTGCGCATTGTAAAGGCTTCAATACAAACTTTTGTCATTGTATGTAGTGTCTTTATTAATAATCTTCTTCAACCTAATGTATGACGTATGCCACTGTGTGGGACGAGCGGGTCGTAAAAAAAACTGGGAGAATTTCTGTAGGGAGTTCCACTGGGATACGAAAAGCTTGTCGGGTTAAACAAACGGTGGACCATTGATGAGTTTTCACTTCATTACCCATCTGCCACCTTCATATGATTATACTCGGGTGATAGTCGTTGATTACAGCCCACGGGCGAGTCCGCGTTCACGCCCACGCTCTTCGATTCAAGATAAGGCAGCCGGACGAAATTCGAAACTCGAGGGGAAAAAGAGAGCGCTGGGGTCATTTCGATATGTAGTATCGGTGGGAGGACTAAACGTGCCCGTTCGTGCCTCATTTAAATGTCTCTCAATTAGTTTATACTGCTTACCACTGGAAATTAATAAAGCCCTCGTCGGTGGATAGTGAAACGTTATGTTCTCGACAGTGATGGTTTTAGGCGTAACTTTTGGAATAACTCCATGATTATAGATTGAAGCACTTTAATTTCCACGTGAGATTATTATTCTCACGACCTTGGTTTCGTCGCTGTGCGACATAATCAGGATTTCTGATCCTGAAGATGTCGCACAACGACGATTCTTAGGTCATGAAAATAATAATCTCATGCGGGAATAACAAAGTGTTTCAATCTATTATCATCTTGTTCTCATTTATAGATGTTCAGTTTTGTTAATTTTAATCTCTTGTAGATTATCATAAATAATATTTAGCTGTTTATTGTTTAACTTATGACTTTATGAGAATAATTACTGCTGTATTCATCGTAAATGTCCTGCCTCAACATTACTGCAACACTATTCGACCAGCGTTATCCCGAGAAGTGCCCACTGTTGAACGCTCATTATTCGTCCAGATGAGACAAGACTTTCTTGAGCATGCTTGGGGCATTCAATAAATTTACGCAACGCACATATTTTTTGGGGCTATTGTAGTTGAAAAATGTTGCGAATATGACTGCTTATTCTTTGGACTTTCCTGAGTCATCGCATGCTTGTGAAATTATTTCAGGCGCTACTAATTCAGTCTCGAGGTATTATTCATGAAACGCGTTAGAAGATGTCACTGTTTTATTACGGCTTAGTTTAAACCACGACATCACAATCAAATTGTATTTAATAGGGTCGGAGCTGAAAATCCAAATAAATCCCACGGGCGCGGATTGATATTGCTTGATAGCCCGAAGGCGTGAGAAGAATGGGGAATATTTGCTGAAAGAATACATTTAAAGTAATATTCCCGCGCAAAATATGAGTTCCCACACTATAAAGTAATTATAGTTGCGATAGATCTTTTCTATGAGGTCCCCTCATTCTAGAGAGACATTAGTCTTGGAACTGGTGTTAAATCTAATATATGAAAGTGAATATTAGTTTGGTCGTCTTCCATGCGTTCTGATACCATCAATCAGATTGCGATGAAACTTTGGTGAGTTGTTGTGTGCGCGTCCGCGAAGGTTTCCGAATTATTAAATCCATTGTAGAATAGGTATAGCGCGAGTCGTTTCAACAAATGAGTGTTGGCACGCGAGCTTCTCAACAATCCATGCACATGGATTCCATGCTTTTCACATGGCCAATTCTATGTTGCATGCTTACGAGTGGGACAGCCGAAAAATTAATTTGTTCTTGCAGATGGCGATTAGACCAAAAATATTGTATATAACAGAGCACTTGAATACATTTTTTCAAATTCAATTTAATACACAAACAATTATTGTTTTTAATTTATTTTGTGCATTTAAATTTGTCTGCTTTGTATATGTGTGCCTACTTCAGAAAGAAAAAGAAACATTCCAACGCATTCCGGGCACAGCTAGTCTTATCTGTAAATTTGAAAGTGTGATTTTTGCGGTCGATTATAACTGCCAAACAAGTGCACGGAATGACATAAAACTTTAAAACATGATTTATCATGTCACGGGGAAGGTTTATGGCTACTTTTTGTGTACATAATGGTCTCCAGTTCGACTCCAGATAGATGCATTGCCATAAGAAATACATGTAGAGTTTGTTTACATGGCTTATAGACTTTTCTTTTAGATATTAAAATTATAAATAATGGTCGGACAAAGATTCAACTGCAACAACCATTGGAAAGAATAATGAATAAAATCGGTTTCGAATTTACTTAAAAGGTTTAATCTAAATTACCTGCGTTCTGATAGTAATTCCCATCCTAGTTCTTCTATTAAACTCGTAACACTTGTACAATTATCATAACGGCCTTTAACAAACCTATATGGATTACCTTGTGGTAGTATTCCATGAAATAGTAGTATTAGTTATAGAAGTTGTAATGGTAGTAGACCTTGGCAACATTCGTAGAGCCAGCCATTCCATGCGACTAACGAGAATTGAGGTGGTTCGGCAACGTCCAAAGATCCGTTTCGCTGGCGCCGACTAGTCTCCATGCCGTATGTGAAAAGGTAAATTTAACTGGAGTAGTAACACATATAAAGCAAAATTATGTGATAAGTAGAGCATCGGTGGTTCAGTGGTAGAATGCTCGCCTGCCACGCGGGCGGCCCGGGTTCGATTCCCGGCCGATGCATTCTTTTTGCCAGCGGTAATGTCATTGTTCGCATTCCTATTTGCGCCGTATCTTGCACCACCTTAATGCATTGAACTGCCTTTTATTTCCAAAAGATATGGGAATAATAGAAATTTGAAGAAAATATTGATTTTAATATTGTTTTGAAATGCTGAGGAAATGGTTTGACAGGCATGGGAAGAAGTCGATGTAGGACTCGAAGTGGGGGGACATGGGTGATCCGTATGGGATCCGTATGGGATCCGTATGGGATCCGTATGGGATCCGTACGAGGAAGGTATGACAAAAGAATTAGAGCGTGTGCATAGGAGATCCGCTAGGTTTGTTAAAGGCCGTTATGATAATTGTATAAGTGTTACAAGTTTAATAGAAGTAGGATACTAGTAGGATATTTTAGGGAGGCATGCTAGAGAACAGGGTCACATGCAGCTAGATGGTTAGTATCTACATAATAAGATAGGGATTATTGGTTGTTATTACATGCATCATGCACTACAGGCTACTCTTACTATATTTCACCTACCTATCTCTTAGCTGCCTATTGTTCTCTCTTATGGTACGCGGGAAAAATGACATTTTAAATCTATCGGTACGACAGTCTATCTCTCTAATCTTGTTAATATGATCAAACCTAGCATAATACGCAGGGGTTCTCAATATATATCTAACGTCATCTGTGAACAAATCGGTTTCTAATTGACTTAAAAGGTTTAACCTAAATTTTAACCTGCGTTCTGATAGTAATTCCCATCCTAGTTCTTCTATTAAACTCGTAACACTTATACAATTATCAGAACGGCCTAAGAGTGTTTAATCTTGAAACCACCAATAACATAACCACTAATAACATAAGAGTGAAATAAGATAAAATTTGCATTGAAAATAACTGGCACGTCACTGCATGAAACTAATGCTTTTAGGTGCTAAACAGGTACTTTGTAAAACTGTTTCAATACCATATATGGAATAGGTTTGGAATATCGATTAGAGATAAAGAGGATGGGAAATGAGAATTATTCTATTGCTAATATTTACTTCAAAGCCAATATAGTACTCAACTCTACCGACTAATGTGTGCTTTAATTGCCATTGCATTGATTACTGACCTTTTATTGGAACTATGTAAACTGGAAAAGACTAGGAGCCTTCGAAACCTGGTGCTGAGGGGGATGCTGAAGATAAAATGGATGGACAAAATAATAAATGATGAAGTGTGAAGAAGAGTAGAAGAAGAGAGGATCATATTGGACACCATAGAAAAAGATGGATTGGACACATACTCAGACATAATGGGTTTGTGAAGAAAATAATTGAAGGCAAAGTAGAGGGAAAAGTCCCCAGAGGAAGATCCAGGAATAGGTATATGGAAAAAATAAAGAGCAAGGAACATAGGAAGAGATACCAGGAGTTAAGGGAACTATCATTAGAAAGGGAAGGGTGGAGGGCTGCAGTTAACCATTCTTAGGATTGAACAGCCAATTAAATAAACATTTTGATATCTCATTTTAAGTACCTCTTTCTCCCAACTGTAACCTAGCATTCATAAGCCATCACTCTACACCCTTTGAAGAGAAAATGCATGTTCAAGAAGCTTAGCGACGCAGATAATGCTCGAAATTCTCAAGCCATGAGAACCCAGCTAGACTAGTCGCCATTCACGCCACATTCCCGGGACTGAAAATATCTTAGGACGGTGATTTCTCAACCTTCAAGTGAGCGGAAGATATTCGTATAACTCCCAACAATCTTCCATCTATTGTTGGCATCGGTGCGTGGAAATTCACGTCTGACCCCCGGCTATGTACCTAAACGACTTAATCCCAGCCAATACCCTTCGAGCCTTTCAGGTGGGGACATCAACGAGGCCTTCAGATGTTTTCTCAGAATTCCGGGCCAAGTTCCCCGGAAAATACCCGGCGCCGACGAATGGGGAATCCCTAGGTTTGGCTCCGAAGGTATTTGACCTGCTCCGTTCGCTCGCAGGTGTCTTAAGCCTCTTGCAAACGTTAGATGTATATCTCCGCGTTATGGTCATTGTTCCGTCACGAACGAAATGGTCCCTGTAAGCCTAAGTCTGGTGAACATTCCCCTCGCTGCTTCCTTGGAACGGGAGACATTCAACCGATATTTTTGGGTGGCTTTAAAATTCCCTTGTTCGTTTGCTTGTACCCAATTGTCTTAAAAAGAGGCCCTTGATGCCCTTAATGAGCCACAAAGTGAGAAGAGATTTGTTTCCCTGGGTCTCAAAAAAGGCATTGTCGTTTTTCTTTTGTTTGAACTGTTACGCGAAAAGCATGGTTTCGAAGGCTTCTAGTCAGTTCTGGTCTCTTATTCCAATGATCCATTCTTGCGATCCATATAGTGCCACACTCCACACGAATGTTTTTACATATTGTTTTCTAGTTTGTAGTCTTATCTGCTTTGAACCCTGCTGCTGTCTTTAAACCATGAGCTCCTTAGTACGGTTATTCTCCGCTTGATATCCGTTGTACTTCTTCCGTCCCACGAGATGCTTCTTCCAAGATAGCTTAAGGAATCCTCTTTTTCTTCCATCATAAATCTTTTTAAAACTTAATAATCACCCATTAAACCATTTCCTTCTGGGCTAGGCAAAGTCAAAGAATTTAGCCTTTGCCATTATCCGTAGAGAACTGACTCTATGTTCATAATTTTCTCCATATTACCTTATTTTTTACAAATATCTTTCCATTCTCTAAAAAATCTTTATATTTTCCAAATTTGAGGGCAATTAAAGATATTCAGTGCCCAAAAATATTTTTAAAATGCATTGCCTTTAAACCAAGTCTTACAGGGTAAGTGGTAGTCATTTTGTGTCATGGAATTGATGTAACACCTCTCACCAAAAGCTTCTCTCGGTTATTCTATATCCTGAATTGTGAGGATATACTACGAAGATTTATCCCAGTGGCGTAATAATTCTAACTACCGTCTTGAACCTATGCGGCCACTGAGCCGTAAAATAGTTCTACATGCCCTGGCTACTTGCATAGTCGAGATAATCGAAGAAGAGTGCATTCGCGAATGTATTGATGGCCATTGAAGGTGAGTTATGAGACTAGGAAAACCTTACCGTGCGACAGATTAATGGCCACTTGCTTCAGTGTTTAAAGTGAGGAGGAATTTGTGGCTTAAAAGGAGGCGAATATGTAGATCACTAACGCCCTCTCGCCGTTTATTGGTTACAAACACTATTATAAACACTGGGCTATAAAGAACAGGGAAATATACTCGAGCCAAGCTAGCTGACCCATAAATGGAGGGAGACGATATACATTTTCTGCTGTCTTTACCAAATTATTTAACACAGTGCGACCGAAGTGAAAACAAAATAGGCACTTGTCAACCAATATTTATCAAGGTTGGTACAACTAGCTTTAACGTACCTGCGTTACCTGATGATGACACCGATGCGTCTATGCATAAATAAATCAATGAAGGGTGAGTGTATACCTTGTGTATTTTCTGGGGTAAAGATGGGTTTCCACAATATTCAGCCTGATACAATATATGTATCGAGATGTGTCTGTCTTTTACAGATATCCTGCAAAAATCACTTCGAAATACGTCATCCGTCCATAGAAAAACGATTGGTGTGGATTAAAATTCCGCGGTATCAGCCAGAAAGCATTAATTTTTTCATTACCATATAATTACATAAGTTGACCGCTAAATCTAAATTCTAACTCTAGATGGACTCACTAAGGGCGAAACTGCGCATAAATGCTGCTCAAAATTAAAATGCAATGTGTTGGTAAGGTAAAATGGAAATATACTCAAATATAATTACAATGGACGAACAAAATAAGAAATGACGACGTTTACATAAGATTGTACGAGAAAAGGACCAAATGAAACACCATAGAGAAAAGAAGAACAAGATTAATCGGACACACCCTGAGAAGCAATGGGTTTGTGAAGACCATAATTGAAGGCTAAATAGAGGAAAAAATCCTCAGAGAAAGACCCAGGAATAATTTTATGGACCAAATAAAGAGGAAAGTACATAGGAAGAGATACCAGGAGGTAAGGGAACTAGCATTAGATCGAGAAGGGCGGAGGGCTGCAGTCAACCAATCTTAGGATTGTACAACCAATGAATGGAACAATTGCAATGTGTCAGTTTCAATTGGGTAAGCTGCTGAGAATTTCTCCCGCTTTCTTATCACAAATAATGCCCTGTGAGACTACATCGTTTATTTAGATATTTCTGAAAAATTGTTAATGAGACTCTCATGTACACATAACCCCATGTATATTTATATTTAATCTCTTTAAGACATAATTTATTTTTGTGCATAAAGCTATATGATAAATAATAAATAAAATTAATGAAAGTAAGCTAAAGTGGGGATGTGTGCTATAATCGAAGGATATTGCATGCACTCAGAAAAATTTAGCTGAATGCATTTTGAAAGTTTACTTAAAAGTGTGGACCGCCGAGGACAGAGATCGCGTTCACTAGCCGTCTACAAAGAATAAACGCATGAAATGTAAACATAATACCGGAATTCGACGCCGACTTAGGCATGATGAGTCACGTTGAATTAAATGCGTCTCTATGTCCCGTTTGTGTATCCGGTCCACAGCAGTGTTGATTGTTAAGTATCTAGAGCCATCAGAAATATTCCCCGGCTTATCATCTCAATAACGCCACGCGCCTGAGGCTGAGTGTAAAGGCTAAAGCGTGCATACGCTGGGAACCGGAAAGCTGACCTCTTGATGGCGAGGCTATCTGTGGAAGAGTTGCGGGCACGTGGAGATTTTACACTCGAAATGACAGTTTCCATTTTGATCTGTTTTAATTCTTCACGTTCCATAACTTCTGATAGTATAGTCCCAGGTCTCGTATGCTTCTTGATTATTATTTTATTCAGCAAAAGAATATAAAGCGCAAATATTAACATCATAGCAGCAGGAGTCTTTAATGTGGTTCGAGCGAAACTTCATTTCTCCCAGAAATCAAGGAATTTTGTTTCATTTTAAAGAATAATATCATATCCTTCAAAAGATACCAAAAAAATTAGCCTCTTACCGAACTACTTTCCGAGATGTTTGCCAAAAAATACCAGCCATCTTACTTGAGAAATGGTATGTGTATGCACTCCCGAAATCATATAGTTATCGCAGTAATTTTTTTTCAGAATCGCAAAATTCCTTCCGTAGTGAAATGTACCGCGTGGAAAATATGAGTCAAGTTATAGACTTACACTCATATTTTTATTTAATTGCTAAGAACTTCCGAAGTGTTTCTATTCACCATGAATCCAGTTCTTTATAACAACAAAAGAATAATCTACTAACTGTATAAGAAGCAAGTCGTGACATTAAGAATGAGAGACGGCCGGCAAATGGAAGTTAAAATTATCAAAGGAGTAAGACAAGGGTGCAACCTCTCTCCAGCACTGTACAACATGTACTTGAAGGAGACCAAAAGTGAAGCGCAATAAATCGAACTGAGCGGAATAGAGATAAACGGAGAAGAAATAAACATTCTCCGCTTCGCAGATGACATCGCAGTCATAGCTGGAAATTGCGATGATCTTCAAAGGTCACTAAACACAATAAGCCATGCTCTCCAAGAATACAGTATGAAAATAAATAAGGCTAAGACTAAAATCCTAGTATGTGGAATAGAAAAAGCTAACTGCACAATTCAAACTGAGTGGAGAGAAATTAGAGCAAGTGGATTCCTTTACTCTTATCTCGAAAGTACCATCACGTGGGGCGGAAGAAATACAACCTACATTTAGCGAAGAATAGCCCAAGCTAAGAAGGCGTTCATGGTGAAAAGACTGCTGTGCTCAAAGAGGATAGGACTACAAACTAGAAAACAGTATGTAAAAACATTAGTGTGGAGCGTGGTGCTTCATAGTTCGGAAGCATGGACCACTAGGAAAGCTGACCAGAAGTGACCATAATCCTTCGAGTCCTGGTGCTGAAGGAGGATGCTGAAGATAAAATGGACGGAAAAAAGTAAGAAATGACGAAGTTAACAGAAGAGTATAAAAGGACAGGACCAAACGGAACACCATACATATAAACAAAGAACTAGATGGATTGGACACACTTCAAAGCTCAATGGGTTTGTGAAGAACATAAGTGAAGGCAAAATAGAGATAAAAGCCCACAGAGGAAGAACATATCTTCACAATATGACCCAGAAATAAGTTCATGGACCGAATGATGAGGAAAGTACATAGGAAGAGATACCAGGAGGTAAGGGACCTAGCATTAGATAGGTAAAGATGGAGGGCTGCAGTCAACAAATCTAGAATGTAGAAGTCACCCCGAGAGGAGAGAAATTTGAGCAAGTAGATTCCTTCATCTATCTCGGAAGTGCCATCACGTGGGACGGAAGAAGAACAACGGACATCAAACGAAGAATAGCCCAGGCTATTCTTCACCTGTCGGGATTCTTCTTCGCCGGGATTGCATGACAATGCCTTATAGTTTCGCCAGATGCAGTTGAGTTTATCCACAGGAAAATGTTCTTTTAAGGATGTAACAGCTCTTGTTCAACAGATGTTCAAGCTCTTTAATTAATTTTTGCCGTACGTTTTCACCAACAACTAATAGTTTACTACCTAAATAATATGTAATTCTGTCTATAAATACGACCTTGCTGTAGAGGCAGCATCGTAAATGAAAGTATATCTTCACAATAAAATAGTTATATGCATGAAAGATCTAAGATTTCCCTGGCGCATTTTCTAGATAAAGGTCTCTCGGGTACTCTACATTAGTATAAGCGCCCAGAGTAGGCAGGTCCATCTCTCTCGACGTTTCGGAGAACGACTTGTTCTCAATTGAGTTTAGCGTATCAGGTAATATATTGTGAAACGGTATACAGATGCCATGATCTCACAAAAAAAGTTTTCGTTCACTTTCCACAGAATTTTATTTGCCGACCATGGTTTCAAAGTGTGATATTTTATTTTCAATTTCATACTTTGAAAATGACATAGCTCATGTAGTGACCTTGGTCAGTGAATAAGATTCCGTGGAAAGTGAACAAAAACTTTTATTGTGACATCATAGCATATCTACTTGTACTCACTTTTGAGTCCACGAGCGTCTTTCAGTTTCCACTCCAACGAATCGGAGAATAAGCGTGACTCGCAAAATTAAACGAGTTTTTACCTCTGATCAATCATCAGTTTTGAGTAATCGAACATTTAAGAACTGTTCGACTAAGTGGTATACTCGTTTCGCTAGCCCAGCAATGTCCTCACCTCTTGCGTTGCTATCCTGTAACCACCTCAATCGTTTTCATAAAAACGTCAGGTTTTGTTTTTTTAAGAGCGCTCGAGCAATAGACCCTTGGGTTTGTGCGTGTCTGCGTAACGATGGTGCGCATTCGTGTATCTCTTCTTGCTTCGTGGGGTTGATGCAATAAGAACGGATAGCGCGAGGATGGTGTCCCTCCCTATCTGTGTGTAAACCCTTTTACCTCCGGCGCTTTTACGACGCGGAGGTATTGCTCGGAAACTCAGGGACAACCGTAGTAAATTACGGTCGACGTGGACGGGAAGAGACCCTGTAGCCCCTCAAATCCATTCTTTGCTCTTCATGAGAATCCTTCATTATCGACTTTGTACCCTTTTGAACCGAAAGTGAACGAGGGGCTCTGAGTGGCTGCAGAGGTACGAAGCCATGGATAAGCTGCCGAGAACAGATAATATACTGAGACATACATATATGCGGTCCATATATGCATACCAATCATGCGGTTCCCTAAGTCACTCAGTTTCACTCATAAATGCATACTTGTACACCTATGTCTGCTTCAATAATTTCCTCCATACTGACCTATCCTTGCAAACCTCTTTTGTTTATTTATTTTATTTATTTATTTCACCACCAAAAACGGCACAACGGCTATTACATTGGCTGATATAATCAATAAATAAATAAAAATTTCAAACAAAAACAAATATTCATTAAATAAAACAATAATGCGGCAGGCGTAGGAAGGGACTTAGGGACTGGAGAGGGATGGATCATTTAAGTGGCGTTTCAGGGAGGATTTGAAAATGGTGGCAGAGGAGAAAAGGTCCAAGGAAGGATATTTCGAGGCCAATGAGTTAAACAAGGAGGGGATTCGGAAGAAGAGAGAGCGCTGGGAGATGGAAAGACGGAATCGGGGAGTATGCAGTATGAAATAAATGGTGCGAGTGGGTTGAGGTAGGCCGAGAAAGTTGCTTTTGCCTCATTTACCCCCATACACTGCTTCAAACACGCCCTCCTGTTTTTAAGACTCCTTATATTCTTCCTCATAAGAATTTCCTCAACCACATTCAACCACAACTTTCTCGGCCTACCTCTACCTCTCGCACCTTTCATTTCACTCTTATATATATGTTTCTTGAGAAAAAAAAACTTCGCGGAAGAACGTAACATGATATAGCGAGCGGCAGAAAAAAATGGGGTTGGTCGGCGGTGACGTAGATGGCTTATATACAGAAGAAAAACAATTGAGAAACATAAAGCAACTTCAACTTATGACGTCTGCGAGTTTATAGACGTTCACTTCAATAGTACTCCTCTGGGTAAAATCTCATGGGAAAAAGCGTAACATCGAAGCTTTAACCACGCCAAGAAAACCAGTATTTACTGAATCCAGCCTCCTTGGCTATGTCGGTAGGATTTTATATCATAATTTTGTAACTAACTGAAGGAAGGGTATAATTATCTTCAATCTTAAAACTTTAAGCAAAGTATATTACATGCATACATGCATAAAAATCACGCCGTTCCTTCCAGGGTAGGCATAGACACAAAGTTTCACTCATAAATACATATTTGTACACCTAACTCTGCTTCAATAATTTCCTCCATACTGACCTATCTTTGCAAACCTCTTTTGCCCCATTTACCCCCATACACTGCTTCATACACGCCCTCCTGTTTTTAAGACTCCTAATATTCCGCCTCCTAAGAATTTCCTCAACCACATTCAACAACAACTTTCTCGGCCTACCTCTACCCCTCGCACCATTTATTTCATTCTTATGTATCTGTTTCGTTATTCGACTCTCATCCATTCTCTCAACATGGACAAACCAACGAAGTATATTCCTTTCACAAATGTCCATTACTGGAGCATCTCACCCACATTCATTTATTACCCACTCATTCCTGATCCTAGCCATCCTGCTACTTTTTCCGAAAACACTCCTCAGATAACTCATAACCACGGCGTTTAGTCTACTCTTATGTCTATCCTGACATATCCATGTTTTACTACCATACAACAAAGTGGGGAGGGGTACACTTTTGTACACGGCGATTTTCGCTTCCTTAGACAGGCACTCATTCCTTGATATGCTACTCATGCTACCAATCACTTTCCTTCCAGCATTCGCACGTCTCTTTATCTCCTCATCTGTCTGTTCATCTTTCGCAAACATCTTACTTAAGTACACAAAATCATCCACTTGTTCAATTATATGTATGTTGCACAAAATTTTGAATCTTTTGAAATTTGCTATCGGCCATAGATGGAGTACATCTACATATCACCCTGCAAGCCACCTCATGTTTGGCAGGGGATGATTTATCACCAACATGCACTTCATTGTAAAAAATTTACTTTCACCAACATGCACACATTATAGATGCTACCGATGCTACCGATGCTACAGAAACTACTGGATTTATTATATAATACAACTACGAAAGCTAGGTACAGGAGTCATGCAAAATATGTAGGTTGCAGGTTAAGAAACAAGCGTTAGGAAGCAAATCAACAGTTCTTCATCAAATCAAATGAGCATCGGGTCTGAAGTCCATTTCCCTAATTTTTTACATGATCTGATCTGAATTTAAATGTTCGAGGGTGTATGGTACTGAGTGTTACCACAAGGAAAATGACTGAGTATCAACGATGTCATAATTACTTCTTACTTCAGCAGACAATCCTAATGGAAATTGGACTCTAAAACCCAGCTGCAAGGTAATGGAAAAAAAACTCCCCGGCGGGGAATCGAACCCCGGTCTCCCGCGTGACAGGCGGGGATACTGACCACTATACTACCGAGGATGTTAGTTGTCGGGGCCATGTTGGTTTATATATTACTAGGCAACCCGTGCGAAAATTTCGCACTTTCACGCTATCAGGGAATAAGTATGTTAAGGAAACGGCGTAATTGTGTTTTAAATAGAGAAGAAGGTGTATCATAACCTACTTTCTTTATAGTACTTGTTTTCTTGCAAAAATATACAAAACATATGAATACAATACAGGCAAGAGAGTATGGTACCAGTAGGAACAATCATGACGTCTGTTACTGAATAATAGCACGCAATTTACAAAACTTCTTTAAAGACAATATTAGAAGTAACAATGTTGTCGTCTGTAACTTTTTGGTTATGAGTTTATTTAACACAAACATAAATATCACGGAAAGTGCAAACTCTAGAAAATGCTACATACAACTGTCCATGCGAAAAAACGGGTTCTGGCAAGTACAATCCGGCTCTCTGAAGAGTCTGACCCTGTGCTTTATTAATTAATTGTCATTGCAAAGGCCACTTTGATTGGGAATTGTTTTCTTGTCATTTGGAAAGGCATGGTCGGATCCGGAGGGGTGGGTTCAATTCTCGGAATTATGACTGTTCTACCCAAGTCAATTAATTTAGCAGTGATTGTGTATTCGCATAAATTAGTAATTATTAACCTGGCACCGTTAATCAGCCCTTGCTTGGCGTTGAGGTTGCGGATCAACATTACTATGACATTTTTCTTTACCAACAACTTATGAGGTGGGAGACCTGAAGGATTTAATGAATTCAAGAATTCCACAGGGTACTCTACACTCTACAGAATCTTGGCACTCTACAGAATCTGAACTGAGGTATACTTTTTGCTCTCCAAACAAAAGATTAGTTACAATGTAATCGTTGATGGTATTGCAATCGTCATTTTTGGGGCAGAGAATGGCTGTCGAGTAAAACTGGGATACATTGTGTTCGTTGATGCCGTCTGCATTGAAAACATTGGTGATGTTGTTGTCGTAATCGCAGTAGCAATGTTTTGGAATGTTGATGGCATCAGCGGATACGTCGTCCTGTTTTTGTAAGTCGCCATTGCCCAGTTTTAGTAGCCAATCGGTGAATATGATGTTCATAAATGTTTACAAACTATTTTTGTAAGCGAATATCATATAAATATGAAATCAAAAAGTTTTAATTGCATTGACTTACCAGATGGCCATTCACCCATGTACAATCACTATGTGCATTTCGTACTGTTTTCATTTTAAACCTTTTTTTGAAGTTTAGAATAAAAAAAGTGTGTGGAGTCGATATACCTCGAGCGAGTAATCGACATGGAATAATCGAAACTTTTAAGTCAAATTAATGGGTAAATAGTGAAATTTGAGATTGAGATTGTATTTTTTGTCAGAAGCCGGTGATTCAACGTTTAAAATGATACCTCATTTATCACTGTAGGTGCAGTATTAACGGAGCATATTCGGAATGACAGAAAAAGACCATTCTGTAATAATATATATGATTGTTGAAGGAATTTGGGGGGGGGGATTTCTATATGACCGAAGGGAAAAAGATAGATTATATCTTTTACTGGCTGTTGGCCATTGGCTATTATTTGCCGAATGTTCAACATATATTGTCTGAGCCGAACTACCTCTTATGGTAGAAACGGTTACAGGAATAAGATTAAGGAAATAGGCTGCAGATCCGATAGATTTAGAATGCCATTCTTAACACGTAACATAAGAGACCATAATAGTTGCGATTCGTCAGTTCTATGAAATTACGACTCTTACTAGGTAAAGTAGTAGTTTTGTACTTGTGCTAAGTATCTTAACATCATTATCAACTACTCACCCCGCATGAAATTACCAGCATGATTTAGTACCTTGTAGTATTATCAATCAATCGCATTTTTAATACTAACCTGTAGTTGTATCTTAAATAGCTCACTGCATGGTCGTATGTTCGTCTACCTAGCACTCTCCTAGTTTCTGGTCTGACCGTGCATTGCTATCCTGACTGCTTCAGGCCAGGGCCTAGCGACCGTGGGAAAGTACGTGACTCTGACTTGAACTACTTACTCGTGTATCTTCTTATCCGTCCACTCCACCTTTTTCATCCCTCTCCCTTAACGCCAGCATCTCGAAAGTCTGCAGCCCCTTCGCGAATTCTTTTCTCAAAGTCCAAATTTCTTCACAGTAAAGCGATACGCTGCATATAAAACTCTTTCATCAGCCTCTTCTTCAATGACCCCGTCATAATTTTTCTTTTATCCCTGAACGCTCCCTTTGGTTATGCTTTTATCGCTGTTTCTTTGATATAATGCATTTTTCTTCTCCCGTACTTCTGTATTTGCAAAAATTATGTTGACCCGAGTTTGGACACTGTTTAAAAATGAACCGTAGTACCTTCAATTTTGCAATAAATTATAGTTACCAATAATTTTTGCAATACACTTTAGATTTTTTATCGCGGTAAGAACAAAAAAGAGCCGATTTTCGAATGGAATGATCTCTTTGTCATTAATAATGAAGAGTGTTGAAGTTTGATCGTGATAAAAACTTTGATACTGCGAAGGAAAATATATTTTATAATATATTTTCACAAGGTCACTCCTATGTAATTCACCATAAAAACCGTCATCAATTTTATGAAACAGATTTTTTATAGTTATATCAGTACAGTATACCAGTTATATAGTACCAGAAGCAAGAGGTCGGTTGATGTATGAGTATACCTCATTGATCGTCGAGTAATTTTTAAAAAAATTTCAATGACTAATATAATGTTTTTGGAACAGACCTGGTATGATTTAGAGCCATTAATTCAGAGGCCCGCACTACTCTAGTTTATTTGTAATCTGTTTTCGCAAGCTTTTCAATAATAGTCTGGCTCCCTAATATTTTATTTGAGCTCAGTTTGTATAAAGGTGACCAATTGAGACGGTTTAAAATATTTAGGATGAATAACCGATTATTTATATTTCTTCTTCTCGTGTTCCTTGTAAAGATTCATTGCTGGCTATAAATCTTATCCAAAATACTGAGGAACAGCACCATATTTATGAATATTACGTATTAAACGTATAATAGGAAGGTGCTCGGATGAAAAAGTCAAAGAGAGATGCTAAATCGCTCTAGTTAGGCCACACCTCGTCTACGCCGCGAGCATTAGGGACCCTGTTCATAAAGATTGAAATCAAATCATTAGAAATAAATTTATAGATAAAAAAATTAACAAAATACAAAGGAAAGCAGCGCGCTTCGTTAAAAGCTGCTACGAGCGTACATATAGTGTCTCACAACTTTAAGAGGGATTAATGTGGGAGCCCTAGAGACTCAGAGGCTACACGCTAGGCTTAGGTTTCTTGAGAAATTCAGAACTGATATATTTCAGGGCGACATAGGAAATTTTATCATGACGCCTCACTACATATCTAGATCTGACAAATCTGATAAAATAAGAGATACACTGCTGAACAGATAGGTACAAAAACTCGTTCTTTCCGCGAGCAATAAGCGACCACAATAAAATTGAGCTCCATTAAATACACTCCTATAATACATGTGAACATTTCATCTCCCAAAAACTTACATCTTTACACGGCTGGTGACCTAACAACCCTGAAACACGCTTATGCGGTGGCTCGCAGAGTATTATGTAGATGTAGATTGCATAATTCGGCCATGCTTATGAATTTAGTACAGCGTTAGAAATTGTCTCAGAGAGCTCATATGTTTTCTTTAGGAATCCAGAAGGGTGACATTATGATTAAAGGATAACAACCATTAGTGCGAGGTGTATGGACTACTCAATGAGCGCACATGCTATGGGTTTCATGTAGAAACAAAGAATATTGTTGAAAAATGGGCAGATAGAACTTGATTGAATGGAAATTTTCGGCGAATCATTCCTTTGGTTTCGCTGATGTCGAAATAATTAAAATTCCTTTCTCTATTGATTAGCGTCCGTTCGTATTTTTTCCAACTCGCAGCCATACGCATGCGCGTCTGATTATTGGCATCTCGAGTAGATATCCTCCGATGGCACATCTTTTTTCGGGAAAATTGAGAAAGTCGAAGAGAAGAGCGTTTGTCTCCCGGATATTACGTCGCGTATATTGCGATTTTATTAAAACTCCATCTCCCCCCTTTGCTACATCCTTATACCGTAGGCATCGGTCCTTAATCTCTTCCGTGATGACTTCAAAATTGAACTCTCCCTCTCTTCCAATATTTTCCGCTATGTAAGCCTGACTCCTACTAAGATACGGGTTCCTTTCGACCCATCCTCCTTCTCCTCACTTTTTTTTGAAGCCACGAAGCGGAACTCCGTGATCCCCTTCTATCTAGCAAATTGCAATTTCCAATATTCACTATCTGATATTGCATGCAGGAGGGTAACAAAATTAGCCTCCGAGGAACCCAAGGGTCATTAGTACCTAATCTCAGCGTCTTATGGCCGATTGCAAGAGTCATGGAACTGCGTTGCGTCTCATTGAGTCATTGCAATGAGTCATGGGATTAATAGCTATGAAATCTAAAAAGTAGATCTTTCGTTACGTCTTAATTTTCAATGCTATGAATTTTTTCTCCTCTTCCTTATTCAGTTTCCATGTTTCGGATCCACAGAGAAATACTGGGCAGAGAATTGTTTTGAACAATCTAATTTTTGTTTTATACGATAGGGACTTCGAAGATAGGAGACTGCGGCATGCATGTAAGCATCTATTGGCTAGATTAAATCTGTATTGTTTCGTTTCATGCCATTTTTGTTTCATGTTATTTCACGTCATGATATGAACACTGCACAGTGCACTAAAGCACTTCGCAGTGTTCATATCATCCACTTGCTTACTTCTTACTTCGATTGATATGAGCACTGCGCAGTGTTCATATCAATGGAAAAATATTTCTTCCCAAACAGACTCAACTTCTCGAGCAGTCGTTAGGGAATCTCAAAATACATTTTCACCGTATTCGTCGCAGTAATGAAACCGAACAAAATGCGCGGAGGTAAGGAAAAAATAGGTATGAGCTTATGGCTGCGATGTCTCATTCCAGAAAAGAAAAAAAAAGTATCGCGTTTTGAGAAATGCTGCATTCCTTTCAAAAATGAACACAACACACGACAGCAAAGGTTGTGAACAATGCTACCCCCGAGATTCTTTCCGTAGATGATGAAACCTTTGAGAGTTCAAAATAATGCTCCAAGAAAGACATTCCCAATTGATTCGAGCGTACACGTGGAGGTCGAGGTGCTCTTACAAGATCTTTTCAATCGGGTCGGCGATGAGATAGTGAGGAAAAGGAACAAGGCACGACGTCACTCATTAGACAATGAAGAGGAGGAGGCATGACTGCTAAGAGAGGACGAGGAGACAGAGGACTCTGCGATACATCTACATCTACGTAATACCCTGCGAGCCACCACGAGAGTGTGTGGCAGGGGGTGAAGGTCACCAAACATGCACTATTGACATGTAACTTGAATATTTAATGGATACATGCTAGATAATGGGGTCACATTCAGCCAGATGGTTAGTATCTACATAATAAGAAAGGGATTATTGGTTGTTGTTACATGCATCATGCACTACAGACTACTCTAACTATATTTCACCTACCTATCCCTTTGCTACGCTGCCTATTGTTCTCTCTTATGGTACGCGGGAAAAATGACATTTTAAATCTATTGGTACGACAATCTATCTGTCTAATCTTGTTAATCTGATCAAACCTAGCATAGTACGCAGGGGTTCTTAGCAAATCGGTTTCGAATTTACTTAAAAGGTTTAACCTAAATTTTAACCTGCGTTCTGATAATAATTCCCATCCTAGTTCTTCTATTAAACTCGTAACAATAATACAATTATCATAACGGCCTTTAACAAACCTAGCAGATCTCCTTTGCACGCGCTCTAATTCTTTTATCATACCTTCCTCGTACGGATCCCATATACTAGGGGCATAATCTAAATGAGGCCTGACAGGTGTAAAATAGCTTCTTTCTCGTACTCTCTCATCTCATTTGCCTAGAACCCTTTTTACGAATCCTAATCTACGGTTTGCTACACTAGTTATTTCCCTGATGTGTTTCCCCCATGGTATATATTCAGTGATGGTGACGCCTAAGTATTTAATAGATTCTACGTTAGATATTTTCTTTTCTTTGATGCAATAATTATTTCCGGGGATAGCCATTCTTTTTCCAAAAGTTCATTATCGCGCATTTCTTCAAATTTAATTGTAGCTGGCAACTTTCACACCAATCATCAATCGTATCTAATCGTGATATTGACGCGATCATCATCATCGCGATACTGACATTCTGAGATCGTATTTCGAAATGGCGGGGATATAAAATTGCATGAATTTAGTTTTGAAATTAAACACTTTAAACTTCCACCTCTTAACAACTTTAACGCATTTAACATCCCAAATTTTTGTCCAAGATGAACATGTTTCAAGAACACAAATTAGAAATTTTTTACAATTATATACCACTACACGTGACCGGCATGCGTTGCCATGTCTAATTTTCTTTCAAACTAGGCCTACATATACAAAGAAGACTTATTTACAATTAAAAAATAAGTGGAAGACAATGGTTATAGCGTATAAAATTAAAATTGAAAAAAAATATTCAATTGCTTTGGGATACACAATATTTTTGGTGCTATCGCCCTCTGAGAAAACAAATAAATTTTTCGGCTATCCCACTCGTGAGTATGCAAAATGTAATTGACCCTGTAAAAAACATGGATTTTTTTTCAAATTTAATCCACACACAAAGCGATTGACCTTGTCCCATGTTAAACGATCTGCTTCGTTGCTTGCTTGTCGTACCTCGCTTGTTTGAGAAGGTCGCGTGCCAAACTCATTTGTTAAAATGACATGCGTTCCACCTATTTTACAATGGATGTAATGATTCTGAAACCCAAGAAGTATAGAGCCACTTCTAAAAAAAATGTATTTTGCCCTCCTCTGCTAATTTCACCCCACGTAGAAAAGACACCCCTCTGGGCGCCCTTAATCTTCACATCACATACTTTCCTGGCATCCAAAAACTCAAGACCTTCCTCAAAGACTTATTCCAAATTTTAGATACAAAAAGACTGACAGCCAATATCCTACCCAAATGCCCCACAGTATGGGTAAGGAGGAGATAGATACCCAAAAAAGGGATGATCACACTTACATTGCTAGCTTTCGGAACTGGTCCGTCTTCGAGGCGTATCGAGGCACACATGTCGTGTGCGCTGGTGAGGGTAGGGGTATGAGGGGCGGTAGGATAGGGGAGGGGGAAAGGGGTTTTTCCAGGCGGTTGAGGAACGGTTCTTGAAAAGGGAATTTTTACCAGCTCAAGTCTGGGCAGGAGAGAGCCGAAAGGATCGAAGTGGAATTCCGAAGTGTGGGAGGGAGGGCGGGGGAGAAAGTAGGGGGTTAAACTGAAAAGAACGGGAAGCGTGGAGTCAATGTATTTTATTTTATCCGGGCGCGGCGTACGATTTCAGCAACCAGATTAATGCCTGTTCCTTCTGGCGCACTTCAATTAACGGGGCGTCCGGGGGAAGGGAGAGCAATATTGCCATCACGAAGCACTTGTCAAAAGACAAGCCATGTTTCTGCACATGAGTAGGGACGGGGAAAGTGGAAGATGGGTCTTTGCAGGTGCACCGATGATTATTAATTCTAATATTAAGAGGCTTGATGCATTCGCCAACATAAAAATAGGGACATAGGTTGCATTGTAAAAGATAAACCAAGTTGTGGGAGTCGCAAGAGCCGGAGGCTTTGATGTCAAACGGCGTCGATTTGGAGGCTTTGGTTTTGGAGCATGTCATGATGTAGTGACAACCATCATTTTAAGTTCTCTCACATTCTTAACTAAATTAATTGAAAAATTGGACAATCAAACAGTAATTTATTTTCAATTTTAAATAAGGTTTTCTATTCTATACTATGTCAATGGTTTCAGGCTCCACTCTGTGGAAGCTCATTGTGAATAATGAAGTAGAAAACTTCGTTTGATTCCCCCAATTTATTTAAGGCACTGCTAGTTTCGACGCAGGTACCTGAAGATGACGCCGCTGCGTCGTAACTTATAGTATCTTAAAATAATTTGTGGAATCAACCAAAGGTTGTTTTATTATTCAAAACTCTACTTAGGTCAAAAGTAAGACATTTTGAATGCAATAGTTTTAATGAACATTGTGTATGGATTATACAAGCTAAACTGCGCACGTATCTCAAAAGTACCCATTTTTGCTGAATCTCATCTTTCCTCAACCACAATTATTGATTGAGTTCAGCTTCATTGACTACTTTTACCAATATAAATCAGATCGATATGAACTCGGACCGATCTGAGTGAGCATTCTAAGCCAGCCGACTCGGATCGCCTGACTTACCAATGCGAAAACTAGTGAGATATCGATTTGAATCGGTTCATATCAATTTGAAATCTCAGAGACTGGCAGAGAAAGCCGAGCCGAGTTAGCCCGCTTCTCATATCGATCCCACTAGTTCGTTGCATTTACCATATCGAGCTGAACCGGCCAAATCGTTCTGAGTTCGATTGGTAAACGTAGAGTGTGATTAATGGCTATTGAGTAGTCTTTCGGTCAACAGAAAATTTTCGTCTCACATGAGTAGCGCAATTTATATTCTATACTTTGCAAAACATCAGAAGATCTCCCCAAGATCCAAGGGACTGAGGATATGGTAGACAGGGCGTTTGATGAGATGGAAAATTAAAGGGTGCACAGAGGAAAGGCGAAATTCCGCCTTATGTCGTTTGCTCCCAGACAGCCAACGCTCATGATGGAAGTTCGTCATCAGGGAGAGGAAAGTAGGAAGTTCGCCGTTGATGCAGCACTTTAAAAAACTGAAATAAAAGCCCCTTAAAAAGCAACTACAAGGAAAAGAAGTTCTCTAACTCCTATCACACCCACCCCCATCACTCGGGGAAAAATGTTTTCGATTCAAACGGGAACATTTTATTCTTTCTAATGGAAAGGATGAAGAAGTAGGATGCGTTTTTTAGCTCGTTTTTATTATCACTCGCCCCGCGCGAATGAGAGAAAAAAACAAGGAAATAAATTTTCTGAGGAGAAGGGTTTTTTTTTTCTAGCCCACCCTCAGCGTTTTCATCCGCTGTCATCTGTGCTCCCATTCATACCGAAAGCGTTCTTCTCCGTGGGAACTCAATTTCCTCGCCACGTTCCCACCGCTGACGCTTTCGTGGTGCTGTGAGTGGGATAAGGATTGTTGCTTGGTGGGTAACTCAACTGGGATACCATTGATGAGCGGCGTTTAGTACCCTGATGGGCTGTATCTCAAACGGAACTTGTGCTTCTTCACTAGTAAGCAATCCTATTTTCGACCGCAAGTGAAGACTTCCTTTTCAAGCGGAAGGGAGAATTGCGAGTCTATATCTTCGAGTTTACTCTCAGAAAGCCACCACATAGTACATATATGGATGGAGTACAAAACTTTGGGTGTATTTTGGCACAAATACTCAAAAAGTCTTTGTAATTCAGCAATATTTTTGGATTATTAAATATTCACAGTTTGGGAAAGTTTTTTTTGACAAATTTGAGAAATTGAGAGATGATTTAGGGTTTACAGCACGCAAAAAGGTTGGGTCATAAGAGGTAGTGTGGCAAAAATTTAAAATCTGTTTAGCTTTGGACAGGATGGATTGCGACTTTACATTTAACTACACAGCGTATTGATATTTCTACTAGTCTCTCATTCTCAACAGATAATCACGCCAGAGAAGCAAAGCTTGGAAAGAAAACGCAACACTATAAAATACACATGGCAGAGAAAAATTACATTTTGGCCTCTACCTGGAAAATTTTCACTAAAATATATCATATTCGGATTAACCTTGAATAATTCAAAGACACAATGCCGTTTAAAGAAGCAGGTAAAACATATTTGCCATAATTTAGTTTAACGAAGCATTGACGCAAATGACGAGAGTAAACATTTCATTATAGAACTTCACTAGTCCTTCTCAGAAAACTTTTTTGAATAATGGAAAAATTGATTTCTTTGGAAAACTATCGGTAGTAATTAAAAGGTGCCTTTTGCACACGTCGTATGTCAATATCACAATGATAGTAAGGCTCATTGCTTACTTTAGTAGTATACGCTGGAAGCAATAACCTTCTGGAAGACCTCTAAAATATATTTTCACATAGTTTACGCTTTACGCTGAATCGATTTTAAATTTAATATTTGTTCAAAAGGACAACTAAGAAACGAAACGGAACAAACGGAAATTCAATACACAATTGTTTGACAGGGTCTAGATATCCCTCGAATAACAAAATCTTGCAGGGTAGTATGTAGATGTCGAAGGGTGTTTGGCGTGGGGTTACTTATCACCGACCTGAAGTACAGTGAACTAATTAACTGTCACCAACATGCACCATATAATAGGTATGTTAAAATGCTACAGAAACTAAAAAACTACTACTGGAGTGTTTCAGAGCAACACAAATGATGTCATTTAGACGCCACATTACATCTCTAGGACTAACAGAAGCGATAAAATAAGAGAGTTACATTGCCGGATGGATAGGTACAAAAAGTCGTTATTTCCGCACACAATGAGCGACCACAATAAAAACTGAGCTGCACTAATTACATCCCCATAATAAACGTCATCTTTTCACATCCCAAAACCTTTATCCAGTACATCTTTACATGACATGTGCCTTGACACCCCCGGCTACACGCCCATGCTGCGGCTCGTGGGGTTGTGTATAGATGCAGATACCTTCCTCCAAAACCATGACAATAAAGCGGTAAGATAAAGAAAAAAATATCTTGTAGAAGGTTATGTAAAAATAATTATAAATACAGAAAACAACGCTTCCCAGTTTATGGACCTATAGCATTATTCAAGCACAGAGGTAAGACAGATGAGAGATAACATCGGCATTATAGCCATACTTTATCTCTTCACTTTGTCAGGTTAGAGAAACCGTAGGGTGTACGACAAAAGTGGTACTTACTCAACAGCTTTTAATTTTTCTGTCACATGAAGACATGCATAACTTCTATTCAAAGCGGTCGGATGAAACTATTGAGAAACTACTTCTATTTGTTCCGCAAGCCCGGAATCAGTGCGATGTGAAGCGAGGAGAACGCTAGATGGGACGTTATGTCACCCCACTCACGGTGACATGGAAGGGCAGGCTACAAACTAATCACGAGCCCATTTCTCCTGCGTGCCTAAAACCTGACAGGTCAAGATGGAGCGAGCGTCCTCTCTCGGCGGACATTGGAAGTTGTGCGAAGTTCTCAGTTCCCAAAAGGCTTTTACTACTCAAACGTACACATGATGCCTTTCTATTTCGAAGTCGGTACAGTCAGGTGGTTTAATTCTCCATGGTAGGCTTACAAAGTTGACTGTACTAAAGTGAACTTCTCCAGAATATCCTATTCTTAGGATGATTTTGGACTTTTCAAAATCGATCGCGTGTCCCAAGGATTCGTGTTCAGCAATTGCAGACTTGGTTGTTGCCCAATTTTTCTGCGTCCGTCTGTGTTCTTCCAGTCTTATTTTGACTGAGCGTCCGGTCTCGCCGATGTATTTTCTGCCACACGTTCCGCAGGGAATTTCGTAAACTCCTTCGACTTGCAGTGGTGTCCTGTCCTTCGCATTTCCAATTAGCCTGCTCTTTACTTACTTTCCCACGGATAGCACGATGACGAATTTTTGGATTTAACCCAAGAATATCGACCATCCGTTTGAAATTTAAGGCAAGTAACTCTTGAAAAATGTATTCGTTACCGAATTCTGTGAATTCTACTCAATTTAAAAATAGTTATACCGGGAATGCGGATGATTTTTAATATGAATAATTACACACTATACGTAAGGCGAGTCTACATTAAAGAGGTAAGTGCATGCTGATTTCTTCTAGTAAGTTATTAATGGAAAACATAGTATAATTGCAAAATCAGCGATGCAGCTCACAAGCATAATAGGCATTTTTTTTCTTGTTTCTATAACGTCGCCATTAAATATCCCAATTTCGTATCGCCTGTTCAGCCCAATCCTAAACTGGACTGATGCGCTTATGCTGTCAAGAATGAGCAAAATGTTATCTGCATGGTATCGTGGGAAGGTGTCATTTGCTCTTGTACACCATTTCCATTTTGGTGAGCGTAATGGGACACGGATATGCGTGAAATACGTCCATTATGGTCGGAAAAATTACCAAGATACACATTCGGGGCATCATTTTATCTTCATCAGCATCGGGAGTCATTTATTTTAAGACTGGATTGATGCAACTGTCCAATCAAGTGCCGTTTTCATGATTATGCGCTCATTCATTACACGAATTTCAGTCTTTACTTCGATATGGGTGTGTCGGACGATAGATTGATAGTAGAATTAGTGAAGAGTATAGATGAGGATCATTTTCTGGCTCTGTATTTGAGTGACCGGGATTACTCAACTGAATCGGATGAAGATCCTCCGATGAAAATTTGAAAGAGAGATACTACTTGGCTTTGTTTGGCTTCATCTCCGAGTATCCAGTAACCATTGCAGGACGTGGTTTAAAATATTTACTTTGTAAAATGAACAAAATGCAATGGGAAGCCGTATTCTTCGTTAAAAACAGCCACGTGGTTCACAACCATGTCGTCAGTGAATGATGTAAAATCGACTCGTTTGCGGTTATTTATTTAGTTTTTTGCCTTTTTGTACTTTCTATATAACTTTTACTATTAAAAATGATCTTCTTTTTGGCCACGGTAGAGTAAAATTTTCGTTAGCATTGAACGTCCCAATCTGGATGACACTTCTTCGGTGTCTCTATTCTATTTGAGGAATCATTCAAGTTTTAGCACTCCGCTGCTAACTTACGATATAGCTCAGCTGAGGTAATAACGACACATTTCAACACTTTTTCTGCTTATTGTTTAAGTACACTTTATATTTTAACTGAACATTAAGAAATCCAATTTACAGAATACATCCCTAAACCCAATCGAAGTCCATCTTCAGTTTCTAATAAGAAACTTGTAATATTAACCCAGCTTTAGTTCACTGACTGTTCATCTGACATGATGAAATGTGACCGTTGATGACGAAAGCGGTTGATATTACCTGGAGTTTTTTTTGTCTTTTATAACCCTACACCCTAAAAGTAATGTATGGTTTACGTCTCAATCATTACCTACCGTTGTAAAAATACGCCGCGCCGCGTGAATGAAATGTGCGGAAAAAGATTAGATCCCACCGAGAATTGTACTCGGGTCGCTGGATTCAATGTTCAGAGTGCTAACCACTACACCGATGTTACGCTATGTATTTGCTATGTTAAATTCTCAGGTGACGTTTGTTTTCCATCATGTACTTCAGAGAATATATTATAATATAATTCATATATTCAACGTAAGAAAGTATATATTCAATTTTTTCGTTTTGATAATAAGCTTGGTGCATGCTCTTTCACATTTCATATAGTTTCTCTGTTGATGTAAGTGAGCCGATATAATGTGGGAACATAAGTTGTATTTCTATTATTAATTCTCAGGTAGCATTTGTTTTCCATCATGGACTCTAGGCATTGTTTCCAATTTCCATGTTTTTCGTTTTTGATAATCAAGCTCGGTACCTGCTCCTTCACATTTCAGTAATTTTTTCCGCTGATATAAGCTTGATTAAGCGTCTGGCCATTTCTGCTTCATCAGGGGCCTATCGGGAATATTTAATCTTTATCCACATCTACTTGATAACCTGCGAGCCACGCATGGGCATGTGGGAGGGGGCGTTAGGACACAAACCGTGCTAATGTGTACTGGTTTTGAGAGGTAGTATGGTAAAGGGTATTTTGGGAGTGTATTTAGTGGAGCTAAGTTCTTTATAATGCCCACCTACTGTGCATGGAAAGAACGAGTTTTTGTATCTTTCTGTTCGGAAATGTATCTCTATTATTTTATCACTTCTGTGGGACCTAAAAATATAGTATGGAATCAAAATGATACTCTCTGTGTTGCTCTGAAGCACACCTGTTCTGAATATTTCAAGCAAACTTAGCATGGCGTGCAGCCTCTGAGGCTCTAGCGGCTTCCAACTAAATCCCTCTAAAAATGTGAAAAAGTATTTGCTCATTGGTTGCAGTTTTTAACGAAGCGTGCAGCTTTCCTTTGAATTTTATTAACTTTTTGGTCCAATCTTTCTGTCCAGGGTTCCAAATTCTCACGGGGTATTTAAGTGTGGCCTATCCAGCGTGAAGTACCAGTTTTCTTTTACTTTTTTTATCCGTGGAACTTGTTATTATATGCTTGATGAATTCTTGTTTCTTTAATGCTGTGCCGCATATATTTTTGGCATGTGTTCCCCAGGATATGTCTGATATCATCTTGCATCATAAAAACCACGTATGGTCATTATAGCAATCTTTATCTATTATTACAAAATATATCCACCGTGTGAAAGTACGTAAAAAGATTAGGTCCAACCGAGATTTGAACACGGATCGCTGGATTCAAAGTCCATAGTACTAACCATTACACCATGTCAATAAAATGTGTATAAGTTGTTCAATTGCGTGGTGCGGTTGAAATAGGTGAGAGAACGCTAGGGAGAAATTTAGTCACACTAACGGAGGAGTAATTAGGCAGTTTGAGAGCATTCAAGCACAAAAATAGGATTCTGAAAGGGTATTTTCTCATACATATTAAAAAAGATGCCTAAACCTTGCTCCGATCTGCGCCGAGATTATGCTCCGAGTTCCGCCGTATTCCCAGCTGCTCTGGAACTAATATTTGTTTCACCATATGCAGCTTGGTACCAAGGACGTTTCGGGGTTCGACGGTTTGGAGCCGAGAGGAAGTGATGAACCGGAGGCTCAGTGATTTCTGCGGGAGCGAGAGAGCTGGGTTTTTCAGTATTTCCTCAAAGGACTTAGTGTCGAGAAAAACATCAAAATTGTTAATGACACAGTGGAAAGAGCTGTACAGTTAGTGATAAAATTTTGTAAGGACAATAATTTGACCAATAATGAAGATGTGAAGATATGGTGCGATTTCGGAGCGAGTAATGAAAATCACGTCTCAATGCTTTTGATACAAGTCTGTATTCTTCAAGAAATACAAAACAATAACCTCTCAAGTTAAGGTAAACAACCCGTTACTATACATAAGATTATGGTTTTTGAGCAACATTCCAACAGAAGAGCAACGTATATTGCTCCTCTTAACAGTTGCAAATTATAGAAAAGTAAAATAAACTTTGATCTTGTTTTTGCTGTGAATTACTTGCGAAAAATTGTATTTGCCACTGAAAAATAGGCAGTGCTTTATTTTTTTTTTTTTTGAGATATGAACTTGGTTTATTTGTTCCCTCTTTAGTTAGACCATTCTGCACACATTCTGTTTTATAAACTTTTCTGTCCGACCAGTATTTCGGTCCCTGACAGCGTATCATCGCTCTCATTTAATTAGGTTAAATATTCATGCGCCGTGCGGGACCTTTTCCCGTGGTCTGATCGGGTCGACCCGGGTATCTAAATTCTTGTCTCGCGCCGTAGTACCGAATAAGAGCTACCCGACTCGAAAATTTTGACTATTACATTTTTGGTCCGCTCTAACTTCCAGGTCATGAGGTAATGCAAGGATGCCTGTTTTCATGAAATTATACCTATCCAAGGAAACTAATAAAATGGAGCCAGATCTCACGACAGTCATTAGATTCTTTGACTTTGCCTGCCCAGAAACGATCTGATTCGATGGATAGGTATAATTACATGAAAACAGACATCCTTGCTTAACCTCATGACCTGGAAGTGCCCATCCTGATTTTTACGACTAAGTAGCTCTTTCCTTGTTTCTGATTGCCTACTTCATGGAGTTACGTTCAAATTTTCATAGAACTGACATATCGCAATTATTATGGTACCTTATTGTACGTGGAAAAAATGACAATCTATATCTATTGGTTCTGTAGTCTATTTCCTTAAAGCAGAGAACTATAGGAAAACATCCATTTCAAAATAAAAAACAATGTAACTTTCCACACAGAATTTTTTTTTTAAATCTTTGCCAACCATAGTTTCAGCACCTAGTGCCATTATGAAGGTCCTTGATAATGGCACTAGGCGCTGAAACCATGGTCGGCAAAGATTAAAAAAAAAATCTGTGTGGAAAGTTACATTGTTTTTTATTTTGAAATGGATATATATCGCTTTCACAAAGTTGAGCCTGATACGCTTTTATATATACGAAAACAGTTTGACCGTAAAAAACGATGGGTGAATGTGGAAGAAGAGACTTTTAATCGCAGGATTATAAGGAGTCTTAAAAATAGTACTGCGAGAATGATGCAATGCATAAGGGGGGCGAAAGTGGTGTCTTAGGATAGGGCATTGTGGAGGAAATTATTTAAATGGAGTCAGTTTTCAAGGGAAGGCGCCATAAATATATTCTTTAACTTTGTCGGCCCCGAAAAAAGGGCGTGATGGATAGGTATATTGTATCATGATCTCAAAAAGACAGAGATTTGATATATCTCCACACACTTTTTATTACCACATGTCGACCTAGGTTTAGACGATACTATGCCATTTGCGAGGTGCTTTACAAGGTACTTATTAGGTATATAACCTTTAATGATATCTGAACCAATTTACAATCCAATAAGACTATGTATTATGAAAGGAATACAAATTTGTAATATCCTCTGTACAGGGATGTTCCTTCATTGAAGTAGAATTGCTTTGCAATATCATCTAATTCGACGTTATAGCCTTGCTAATCTGCGCGCAAACTAGGTTTCTTACCGAGTTGGCCTATACGCGTCGCCAACTAGTTCACGCAATGCAGTTATTCTTTTTTCGAGCATTATAATGTCTCCATATCTCCAGTAGCTCTCTGCCGCTTTGTAGCTCTTCAAATACGTGTAGGAAAGCAAGTTGGCTGGATTCATGATTTTACAACTGAATAACTATTCTTGCAATATTATCTTAACAGTTCAAAAAAATTACTCGATAATAGTCACACCATTAAAAGGCTTTGCAGTACAACACTTTTACGGAAACGTGATGTAAAAAAATTGAGAGTTTCTGACTATATTATAGACAGGAAACTAAGCGAAGCCGAGGTACTAAGCTCCGGTTAGCCTTGGCAGAAATACCAGCAGCTTTCGAGGGTGTTTATATTCGCCGACTGACCACGTACTAGAGTCGCGTAAGTGGCCGAGTATATCCAGAATCGGTTGACTCTACACTCGAGTGTTTGCTTTCTATTAAACAGGCAGTCAAGTGACCGTGGGCGAGTATAGAGGCAGTTTTGCTGGGCTGTACCCACAATCCAACGTCATTAGCTCCATCATATTGCTGAATTCTCTTTTTGCTCTGGGTGGTTCGACTAAAAAAAAGCTGCTAATGCGATCGTGACCAAGGAGTGAGGAATGTGGGGATGAGGACATGAGCTGGTTGAAATGAATCTGACATAAGGGCGGCCAGGGAAGGCCGTAGACAGGTTGGATTGGGGTGAAAACTGCGGTTGTATTTTGGATGGGTTTATGAAGACTTTATTCGTACCATTAAACACCTATCGGAGGTTGCGAGAATTCCTCTTCCCCACTTGCCTTGCTACTAGGTCACAGACGACCCTGTGGCGTCGACGAGTAGCTTTATTGTCTGCTATTTGACCCAAAAACCCAAGGTTGATGATTTATTCATGCTTTTTTGCCGAAATTTATGCATCAACTCAAGAAGTTTAACTTATACTTTTGCTTTTTTCGGCAGGTATATTTCACTGGATGACGGGCATCATGCAATTCATAAAATCGACGAAGGACTCTTTGGCTACCGGTGAGTAAAAATTTCACGTCAATTTGTATAAAAAAAGATTTACCTCGGTTATTGCTTTTGAAGTTGGAATGTATGTGTTGAAAAATGTGATGATTAATAGGATTCGTGAATACGAGTGTCAACTGGTCAATCTAATGAGATACTGCTCCCATAATGACTGAAATCTAATATTAATTACTGGCAAGAATGGAAAAAATATATAGGTCCCACCGAGATTTGAACTCGGATCGCTGGATTCAGAGTCCAGAGTGCTAACCATTACACCATGGGACCTGTGAGATTGGTAGCGTTTTTTTACTTAATTGTTCATGGACCAATAGTTCTCGGGCAGCTTAAAATTCCAGGAATTTTAAAGTTCCAGACACTTCTTTATTAAGTCCGCTATACATCTCTGATTACTTCTTTGCAGTCTCTTTTACAACAATCTATTTTTCTTTCTCCAATCAACATCTTTAAAATTGTTTCGGAGGCTTCCGCGGTTTTCTTGTTCATTTGAATTTTTCGGGTTCACCCTGCGTTGCACCATTTTTGTGGACGATCGTTTCGCCGGCACTCCAGTTGGCTTCATCAGGTCTTAGTTCGTCTAAGGTTAGGCTACCTGACAAAGCAGAGTGGAATGCCGACGAAACTGTCGTCCACATGAATGGTGCAACGCAGGGAGAAGCCGAAAATTGGTAATAACGTCTCTACAACCTCCTCCAAAAAGCAAACATTCAATCTACAACACAGCGATTATTTTGCAAAATCAAGAAAATCATAATGAATATATAAAATAAACGAAACGACCATCAACATAATAAAAACAACTAAGAATAACAATGCCTCGAACATTAAACAAAATCAATCCGAACAGTTTATTATTAGGGAGAGCACGAAGTTACAGACCTCATAAAATATCGTGGTCATTTTACTTTTTTAAAAAATGTTTAAGAAGTGTTTCTGAAAAAATCTTTCATATTTAAGAAAAACTGTGGCATGAAAATATTGCATATAAATGTTTTTCGGCTCAACGTAGCCTCGAGTTCCGTGACTACCGGGCATGGCTCACTCGTGCAACGGATGGAGGAAGTGACTGCCGGCTATGACGTAGCCAGTTACCAGGCACCCATAATCATTAACCGGAGATGGTGAAACCGGCCTTAGTTAACTCCTAAGAGTACCTGAAGTTTACAGACTTTATCCATGACCTCCTACGTAGATTTCTAAGTCTAGCTCTACCCATACCTCCGTCTTTTTGCCGATGATGCAGTAGTGTATAAGGAAATTAGAAAGGAAGAGGACAGTCAGTCTTTAGCTAAGGATTTAGATGCAATTGATGATTGGTGTGATAGTTGGCAGCTAGAATTAAATTTGAAGAAATGCGCGATAGTGAACTTTTGGAAAAAGAATGGCTTTCCCCGGAATTATTATTGCATCAAAGAAAAGAAAATATCAAACGTAGAAACTATTAAATACTTAGGCGTCACCATCACTGAAGACATGTCATGGGGGAAACACATTAGGGAAATAACTAGTGTAGCAAACCGTAGATTAGGATTCGTAAAAAGGGTTTTAGGCAAATGCGATGAGAGAGTAAGAGAAAGAAGCTATTTTACACTTGTCAGGCCTCATTTAGAATATGCCGCTAGTATATGGGATACGTACGAGGAAGGTTTGATAAAAGAATTAGAGCGTGTGCAAATGAGATCCACTAGATTTGTTAAAGGCCGTTATGATAATTGTATCAGTGTTACGAGTTTAATAGAAGAACTAGGATGGGAATTACTATCAGAACGCAGGTTAAAATTTAGGTTAAACCTTTTGAGTAAATTCGAAACCGATTTGTTCACAGATGACGTTAGATATATATTAAGAACCCCTGCGTATTATGCTAGGTTTGATCAGATTAACAAGATTAGAAAGATAAATTGTCGTACCGATAGATTTAAAATGTCATTTTTCCCGAGTACAATAAGAGAGAACAATAGGCAGCGTGGCAAAGGGATAGGTAGGTGAAATATAGTTATAGTAGTCTGTAGTGCATGATGCATCGGTGCCATGGTGCAATGCTAAGCACTCTGGACTTTGAATCCAGCGATCCGTGTTTAAATCTCGGTCGGACCTAATGTTTTTCCGTACTTTCACACGGTGGATATATTTTGTAATAATAGATAAAGATTGCTATAATGACCATACGTTGTTTTTATGATGTAAGATGATATCAGACATATCCTGGGGAACACATGCCAAAAATATATGCGGCACAGCATTAAAGAAAACAAGAATTCATCAAGCATATAATAGGAAGTTCCACGGATAAAAAAAGTAAAAGAGAACTGGTACTTCACGCTGGATAGGCCACACTTACAATACCCCGCGAGCATTTGAGACCCTGGACAGAAAGATTGGACCAAAAAGTTAATAAAATGCAAAGGAAAGCTGCACGCTTCGTTAAAAACTGCAACCAATGAGCAAATACTTTTTCACATTTTTGCGGCGACCGGGAAGACCCTAGTAACTATAGGCCTATTTCTCTCACATCCATTTCCTCTAAGGTATTTGAACACATAGTTGTACGATCCATTATGAGTCATTTAGATAGGGGGGAATTATTAATAAATAACCAACACGGATTTCGAAAGGGTAGAGCTTGCGAAACCCAATTGGCCCTCTTCGTTCATGACATCTTGCTCTCGGGTGAAAATAATGTTCAAGTTGACGCGATATTCCTCGATTCCTCGAAAGCTTTCGATAAGGTACCTCACATTAAGTTACTCTCAAAACTAGAAGCATATGGAATAGATAATAACATTATTAGTTGGATTAATCGATTCTTACATGGGCGGGAACAAATGGTTGTCATAGACGGTATCATGTCAAACAGAGCGTTACATCGGGTGTTCCTCATGGAAGTGTCATTGGTCCACTTTTATTTCTTTTGTACATAAATGATAATAGTAACGTCGTTAAAAGTAAGCTTAGACTCTTCGCAGACGACGCGGTTGTGTATAGGGATATTAACAATTCCGAAGATAGCGACTCGTTAACAATCGACCTACTTGCTATTCATGCTTGGTGCGAAAAGTGGCAGATGAAACTAAACATAAAAAAGTGCGTAGCAGTCAGCTTTTGGAAAAAGAAAAATAGGCCAGGTAGGGCTTACAGAATTAATAATACGGAAATTATTCACGCCAAGTCTGTTAAGTACTTAGGCGTCACAATTACTCACGACATATCTTGGGGAAAACATATTCGGGAAATATGCGGTCAAGCATACAGGAAGCTAGGCTTTATCAAGAGAGTACTCGGAAAATGTGATGAGAAAGTGAAAGAACGTTGTTATTTTTCAATCGTTAGGCCTCATCTGGAATATGCTGTTAGTGTATGGGATCCATACGAAACGGGGTTGATATCAGAGTTAGATCGAGTGCAGCGAAGAGGAGCTAGGTTTGTGAAACGATGCTACGATAAGTTGGCTAGTGTGTCTGGACTATTAGAAGAATTAGGATGGGAATCGCTTTTACAGCGTAGATTAAATTATAGGCTTAACCACCAAACTAAATTTCAGGAAAATCATTTCTCTGACGACGTATAAAACATACTATTAACCCCCTCGTACTACAGCAGATTAGATCGCGCCAATAAAATTAGAGAGCTATATTGTAAAACCGATAGGTATAAAATGTCATTTTTTCCGCGTACCATTCGGGACCATAACAGCGGTGATCGTCGTCATGAATAGTTCGAATTGTGACAACAGGCAGACAGTAAATCTTTCTCTTTATATTCTCTACGTTATTATTTATGCATGATGTAAATATTGATGTTCTTACTAATGCATGATATTTTGAATATGTAGTAGTAGTCTTTGCATCCCTTGCATGTTTGAACGATTGACGATAGAATGTTTCTTGGTTATTTGATTTTTAATTGGCGCTTTGCAAGTGTGGTACGCGGGTTTTAATGTAATTTCGGTGTTCTACCGTATCATTCATACATGCCTGGTGTGGAAGCACCCCCTGCCTCACACCCATTGGGTGGCTTGCAGGGTATGATGTAGCTGTAGATATACTAGCGGCACATTCTAAATGAAGCCTGAAAAGTGTAAAATAGCTTCTTTCTCGTACTCTCTCAGCGCATAGATGCCTGTGTTCACGTATAGTTTTTAAACATTCATGCAATTTTAAGACATGGAAAGAGAGGTACGTCTACGTACGTAATACCCCGCGAGCCACCATGCGGGTGTGTGGTAGGGGGTGAAGATCACCAAACATGCAGTGTTGCCATGCAAGTAGGATATTTAAGGGAGACATGCTAGAGAACAGGGTCACATGCAGCTAGATGGTTAGTATCTACATAATAAGAAAGGGGTTATTGATTTGTCGGAGAATATATTTCTTAGCTATTGTTTTCTTTCCTGCACACTCTGTGTGATAAGCTAGAATAGTGGTCGGCCAACTAATTAGTTAACAGAGCCTGATATTAACAGTGCAACGGTTGAAATTTCTTTTGGGAGCCAATTTTTTAAACTTATACTATATAGGTAGGTACATTACCCCCATTAATTAGGGTACTTCTAAGCTGGCTTTCACTAAAAAGTCCTCAATCCGATTGAGATACATTTGATGAGGTCGACCCTTTCCAACTTTCCCATTCACTCTCGTCTTGTATACTTGTTTCGTCTCTCTCCTTTCGTTCATCCTCCCTACCTGCCCAAATCATCTCAACATACCTTTCTCAATCCTCAACACTCCATTTTCTTTCATTCCACATCGCTCCCTAAAATTAACTTAATATATCTTTTTTAAAGTTTTCAGTCTTGGTTAAACTATAGGTGCGTTGAATAAGACTTGATATCATACCTAAGAACGATATTATTTATTGCTAAAATTAAGTACGTGCGCGTCCGCACGTGTTATTTTGTGGAAGAGCCACACTCAAAGGGCCAAAGAGCCGCATGTGGCTCCCGAGCCGCGGTTAGCCGACCACTGATCTAGAAGATGAATTGGGATATGTAGATATATCGCATCGCACACACGGGCCAGTAGCAAAATGTGACTCCTCCAGAGTGTCAAAGTACACGCATCGCTACATTATTGCTGACTCCCATTTGGGAGGCAAATCTCATCCTGCGGTGGCCTCGCGGTTGAGGAAAATGGTTGGGAGGGGAGTGTGAATGCGATGCGCTTCGCTGACGCTGACTGCGCAGCTCAGGTGAAAAGACTTTTTTATCAAGCAAGTCCTAGTTAGTATCCAAGAAGCATCGGTGGTTCAGTGGTAGAATGCTCGCCTGCCACGCGGGCGGCCCGGGTTCGATTCCCGGCCGATGCAGGAATTTTTTGTCAGGGCTCCCGGCAGGGATGAGGGTGGGAGGCTTTCTAATCCTTTGCCTCTAACTCCTGGGTAGTGGCTGGTACTGCATAGTGAGTTAAATTAGAAATTTCAAAAAAAGTTAGGACATCTATGCTCTGAATTAATTTTAAGACAGGATGTAATTTTAAGTCAGGATATAGACCCTCACACCTCACCCCCTCCTTATGAATTTATGGCAGAGAATTTGGATCCTAAAATTTCCCGTGAAATAAATTCGTATTCAAATAAAAAATTACGGAGCTTTCCGGGCCTTAGCCATGTAACAAAAGAGCGTATTCGTTGGTCTCAAAATTAAGTCAGGACTTAGTTGTTTTGAGTTAATTTTAAGACAGACAAGTACGCTATTTTTCTACATGGCTACATGCCCGGAAAGCTCCATTATTTATTATTTAAATGCCAATTCTTTTCACTGGTAAATTTAGGATATTCATTCTCTTTCGTGGCTATGTCCTGACTCAATTTTAAGACTTACATTCACGCTAGGACATTGATGTCCTAAATGTGCCTCTGAAAAGAATCCATATTCAAATAAGAAATATTATTGAGCGTTCAGGGTGCGTGCACCAGAAGCAATAATTTATACTCCCCTAAAAGTTCTCAAATCGATTATCATTTGTGTGATGCTCATTCCCGTATGGCATTGGTTATTATTCCGGCAAAAGTTAAGAAGTGATTGTAATCTGCCACGAAGTTCACTCCCAGATTCCCTGCATTGTCACCGTTTCTTATCATCGCCCTAACCTCACCCCCCTTCGTCGGCCCAGGTTAAACAATGCTGCGGATTATAGCCATCGTTGCAAGGCGTTATTTGACGGAACCACTTTGTTATTTAAGAAAAATATACGATGCATTTTGGCCCATAGAAGTCCCACAAAAAGCAATTTATGCGGTTTCGCCAGCTATGGCATCTTCACGTATAAATGCGTCATGGTAGGTAGGAGGGTTTAACGTGCCATATACATGCACTCAAATACACTATTGTAGAGGGTAAAGGTGATATATATACAATAGGCTGATTGGAAGTAGTTATTTCACTCCCCTCTTTTGGACTTACCACCCCATTTGCTCCCTGTCCGCCTGCCGCATACAAGTTAACCCCACGATGACCGTACAACCCCTCTCCCCAGCTCTGACCACAAATGCTTCTCTTATCATCCTAAGACAGTGCTACGTAGGTAAACATGCTAACGTTCAGCACTCTATTTAAGTTAAAACTACAGATTAGTATTACTAATGCTGTAGTTTAATGGGAAAAAATATATTACAAATTTCTCAGTTCTGCAATACATACCCAATGCCTGTAATTGTTTCCACTGATTTGATTGCTCTAGCATTATGTATTGACTTTGGGGCAATTAATTGCCTGCTTACGCTAAAGCGTGTACATGCATTCTTCCATAATTGAAATACACCCTAATTCTTTCTTCTCTTATGTGTCTCTTCTAAGTTTGATCCAATGACTGGTCATCTGACCTGATCTAACATTTGATGATGAAACCAACGTATGAAACGTGTAGTTTTTTATCATATCTTACCATAAAATATCCAAAAATCCAAAATGCATCCAAAAAATAATGCATGGCGATTCTCCATGTTGTAAAATATCACCAGCGTTTAAGATACGTTTAAAATAGAGTGTTTAAAATTTTTCGCGTCAGCTTAGGTCCCACCGAGATTTGAACTCGGATCGCTGGATTCAAAGTCCAGTGTGATAACCATTACACCATGGGACCGACATTTTATATGAAGCTTAATTCTCAGGTTACGTTTGTTTTCCATCCCGGACTCCAGGGGAGATACCCCAATACCCATATTTCCGTTTGTGCTAGTAAAACTAGGTACCTACTCTTTCACGTTTCATTTATTTCTTGGGCTGATTTGAGCTTGATAAAACATCTGGCAATTTCTGGTTCGTTGACTAGTCTCTGTAGCCTTTAGGGAATATCTTATCTTCATCTACATGCTACCCTGCGAGCTACGCATGGGCATGTGGCAGGGGGTATAAGGACACCAGCCGTGTAAATGTGCAGAGGTTTTTGGAGGTTATATGGTGAAGTGTATTTTGGGATATTTTGCGTGGAGCTAAATTTTTATTTTATGAGTGTGGAGCTCAGTTTTTATTATGGCCACTCATCTACATCTACGTGATACCCTGCGAGCCACCACGAGGGTGTGTGGCAGGGGGTGAAGATCACCAAACATGCACTATTGACATGCAAGTGGAATACTTAAGGGAGATATGGTAGATAATAGGGTCACATGGAGCTAGATGGTTAGTATCTACATAATAAGGAAGGGATTATTGGTTGTTATTCCATGCATCATGCACTACAGACTACTCTATTTTTCACCTACCAATCCCTTTGCTACGCTGCCTATTGTCTCTCTTATGGTACGAGGGAAAAATGACATTTTAAATCTATCGGTACGACAATCTATCTCTCTAATTTTGTTAATATGATCAAACCTAGCATAATACGCAGGGGTTCTCAATATATATCTAACGTCATCTGTAAACAACTCTGTTTCGAATTTACTTAAAAGGTTTAACCTAAATTTAACCTGCGTTCTGATAGTAATTCCCAGCCTAGTTCTTCTATTAAGCTCGTAACACTTATACAATTATCATAACGGCCTTTAACAAACCTAGCAGATCTCCTTTGCACGCGCTCTAATTCTTTTATCATACCTTCCTCGTACGGATCCCATATACTAGCGGCATATTCTAAATGAGGCCTGACAAATGTAAAATAGCTTCTTTCTCGTACTCTCTCATCGCATTTGCCTAGAACCCTTTTTACGAATCCTAATCTACGGTTTGCTACACTTGTAATTTCCCTGATGTGTTTCCCCCATGACATGTCTAGAAAGTGCGTAGAAAGAACAAATTTCAGTATCTACCTGTTCGGCAATGTATCTCTATTATTTTATCGCTTTTGTCAGACTTAGAGATGTAGTAAGGCGTCATGATAACTTTCTCTGCGTCGCTCTGAAACACACCAGGTCTGAATTCCTCAAGCAAGATCAGCCTAGCCTGTTGCCTCCGATTCTCTAGAGGCTGACACTTTATTCTCTCTTAAAGTTGTGAAACACTATATTTCCGCTCTTAGCAGTTTTTAACGAAGCGTGCAGCCTTTCTTTGTATTTCATTAATTTGTTTGGTGTATTCTTTATGACCAGGGTCCCAAAGGCTCGCGACGTATTGGAGGTGAGGCCTAACTAGCACGAAGTACCACTTCTCTTTTACTTTTTAATCCGTGGACCTTCCTATTATACGCTTGATAAATTCGAGTTTCTTTCATGTTGTGCCACATATATTTTGAATTAATTTTCACCTCGATATATATCTTAAGTAAAGATAATAATCAAACGGATGATAGGGTCGGAATAGGCGAGTGAAAGGTGGGTGAAATTTATTCACATTTAGGGAGGAATAAGTGGGCGGATTGAGACCATTTATGAACAGAAGGAGAATTGTGAAGGAGAATTTACTCATAAATATTAAAAGAGAAAAATATGCGTAAAATGGACCCATTGTACGACGTTGATACTGTTTTGCTTCTTAAGAGAAGAAGAGAATTTACAGAAGCTCGAGAATAAATTGTCCCAAGCTTCAAGGAGAAAGATTTTTAGGATATATGCGTCAGAGACAAAAGTAATATTTTCAATCGGGAGAGTGACAAAAATGATTGAGGGTGAAAGACGAAGTAATTAAATGAGAAGACGATTTTAAATTTTACTTTGCTTGAATATTCGCCAAAGACGGAAGTATGTATATATGAAGAGAAGATATAGGTAAATCGTTACTAGTACGTTGAGCTAGGAACGAGTTTTCCGCACTGGTCGTTTTTTTCTGTCTGCTGTACGTAATTGTTTGAGTGTAGAGTTAGTGTTACTGACCTCTTGCAGAAACTGGGTATCGCTTTCAAATCGCTAATTAAAAATTGTACAATCATCTGTCTAAATTTGAGCAGTCCACATACTCGGGCTCGGCCCGTCTTGGGATTGCGGGGGGGAGTGAAAGGAGAGCATGGAAGGTTCATCCTCGTCTTGAAAAGATATGGGAGAAATGGATGAAAGGAGAGTCAAACTAACCTCTCACTCCCCTCACTATACAGCCAAACGGGAGCCACTCAGTATAAAAGCGAGAGGCTTACACGACAGGGCGGACAGGGCTTTTTTGCCTTACGGAATCTCATCCCTCCCCGGAGCTGGTTGAGAGTTTCAGCGAGTGATCAGCGGACACAGCTACCTCCGGCCATACGTCCTACGCAAAAAGGTAAAGGGAGGTCCATCATACACACCCATCCAATTCTCTCCTTACCGCCTGGTGTTCGTTTGCATATTGGTCGTTTTTTCCATCAAGAATAAATTATATTCTTTCGGAAACAAAGCCAAAATACTTTCTTGCACCTTGATCCACCCACTTTGAGGATAGTTTTGATTCAAAACCAATTGATTTTCTGACGAAGTTATCAATATTTTAAGAATTCCTACATGATACAATAGAGCAGATCTAGAGAATAAAATTGGGGGAATAGAGCTCTCCAAATACGTGTAGGAAAGCAAGTTGACCCATGATTTTTACAACTGAATAACTTTCCTTGCAATATTTTCATTACTGTTCAAACATTTTACTTGATCATAGTAATTACTAATAAGAAGGCTTAACAAAAGACTTACGGTTATATCTTGTATAAATTAGAGAATTGCTGACTATACTATGGACAGGAAACTAAGCGAAGCCATGTCACTAAGCTCCGGTTAGCCTTGGCAGAAATCCCAGCAGCAGTCGAGTGTGTTTACATTCGCCGGCTGACCGTGGACTAGAGTCGAGTAAGCAGCTGAGTATATCTCGACCTGGCAGACTCTACAATATTGTGTGTATTCGGATGAACCGGCAGTTGAGGGACTGTGGTCGAGAAGAGAGGCAGTTTTGCTGGGCTCAACCCATGACCCAAGTCGTTAGCTCCATCAGATTGCTGAATTCTTCTTAGGCTCTGGGTGAATTGGCTAAAAAAATATTGTTAGTGAGTACGTGACCAAGGAGCAAGGAGTGTGGGGGTTAGATCATGAGATGAATGATAAGGATCTGACGAAATAGCGCTCAAGGAAGGCCGTAGAATGAGTGGTTTGGGGAGAAAACTGCGGTTGTATTTTGTATGGGTTTGTGAATAGCGTTATTCATCCCATTTTCCACCCATCGCAGGTTACCAAAATTCCTCTTCCCCACTTACTTTGCTACTTGGTCTCGGATAAAGTTTTGGCTTCGAATTATAGCTTTATTATTGATGATATTCGAGGTATAGCTTTATTATTGATGTTCTTATTTATGCATGATATTTTGAAAATGTAGTAGAAGTCTTTGTATCCCTTGCATGTTGGAACGATTGACGATAGAATGTTTCTTGGTTATTAGATTTTTAATTGGCCCTTTCATGTGTGGTACGCGGGTTTCAATGTAATTTCGGTCTTCTACCGTATCATTCATGCATGTCTGGACGGGAAGCACCCCATGCCACACACCCTTTGGGTGGCTTGCAGGGTATGACGTAGATGTAGATGTATTATCCGCTATTTGACCCAAGAACTCAAGGTGGATAAGTTATTCACGCCTTATCGTCATAATTGATGTATCAACTCAAGGAGTTCAGCTAATACTTTTGCTTTATTTGGCAGGTACATTATCTACATCTACATCTACGTCATATCCTGCAAGCCAACCAAATGGTGTGTGGCAGGGGGTGCTTCGTCTATGTACAGCTGGCACGGTTCGTCTAGGTACATTTGATTGGATGACTGGCATCCTGCAATGGAATCGACGAAGTACTCCTTTGCTACTGGTGAGTAGAAATAGAAGTAGCTTCCGCAGAGTCGTTCAGATAGCAGCGAAGGCCTTTCGTGCTCTCTTCCTCGTATTTTCATTGTCGTAGACGACAGTTTCGACAGCACTGCAGCTGTCTTCTTTTTGTCAGAAGTGAAGATGTATGTGATTGTGTCACATGCATCTTTACTTCTGCACTTCTCTACGGATGCAAATCACAATCATGTGCATATCAACTTCTGACCTGAAGAAGACAGCTGCAATGCTGTCGAAACTGTCGTCTACAAAAATGGAAATACGCAGAAGAGAGCCCAAAAAGCCTTAACTGCCATCATATGTAAATTTCTCAAAAAAAGATTTTCCTCAGGTTACCATGACTATTGCCTTCATAGTTGGAATCTCTGTGTCAAAAAATGATATGATAAATACCATCTGTAAACATGAGTGGCATCTTGTCTATGCGATGAGAGACTACTCGTATTATGACGACTGAAATTTAGTATTAAAGACTGGTAAGCATGGAAAAAAATTCTAGGTCCCACCGAGATTTGTATTCGGGTCGCTGGATACAGAGTCCAGAGTGCTAACCATTGCACCATGGGACCTCATGTGAGGTATGTCGAAGATGTGTGCTAATACGGTTGACGATGGTGGTCGTCCCTTGGGGCCTAGCTAATTCTTGTATCTTTTCGGCAGATAGACTTTGGCCGTTCCAATCCGTAGGTTGCACTCTATGCACTTACGTCCTTATGCCCTATCCTGCACTTCACGCACTTTCTGCTCTTAAAGTAGCCAGCGCCAATGTCTCCCAGTGTCCAATGTCGGAACTATATCAAAACCTCCTCGACCCGTAAGTTGGTCTGTGTATTTCTTCCGCAGGCCGATGAATTGTATTATCCTTTCGTCTATCCCTAGTATATCAGAAGAACATCCATTAGTCACTCAGAATTGTAATTTATCGCAAGACATCGCATTGGAAATTCGCAATATTCACGAATGGGAAATCCTTAGGGCGCAAAAGGGCGCATCGTCATACACTTACCTTCTATGTGCACTAGCGCCCAAGCCATGATGCGCTCTAACGGATTGGAACCGCACTATACGACGTCACATCCGGAAAATGGCAATCGAAAAGAGCACATAAGGGTACGAAGCACGGAGTAGGATATAATCGGTGATATAATTATTATAGGTACAGCACGGTCCAATGCCTTGCTGAGACCGCCCGCCGCACAGTGGCGTCGCGTTGCGGATATTTTTGGCATTTGTTCCTTGCTGATCCCCCGTCCCAAAATTTCACTATGGCGATCGCCCTCCTATATCCTACTCCGTGGTACGAAGTGTGCATGATATCGGATTGGAACACGGCCTTTGTTTTCGGCCACCTGTACGTTGCTTCTCATTAGTGCATAGCCCTTATTCTACAGTGGTGTTTATTGATTCCTCGTCTGATCTCTCTTTGAATAAGTTATTTACAGTTGAAGATTGAAATAGTATTAAAAAAATGAATATGGCTCTGATCTAGCTGAGCGCTTTTTTCTTAAGCCATCTTTTGCACCGGATTTTTTTTCAAGAGTTTAATTATCTGATGTAATGTTCACCTCGGCCGTTGGATACGCATGTAAAATTGATTTTAAAACAACAGTAGCAAGTTGCACAGTGACAAAGTTGTGGTTTTATAAAGTGGAGCTTGAGACAATATCTTACATCTATCAAGCTTGCTTTGATTTACGCTGCATAGTGCTATTGCCTTGTATCTTTCCTATAAAAATTTGGTATCTTTGTATTTTATGTAGTTTCGAATTCCTTTAATACTAATAATTTCTATAGCATTGGTGTCATACATTTTTCGTATCCTTACAGCACATTTTGTATTCAATACGTATTTAATATCTATTGGTGACATCTGAATGTATTCACCTTGTATTGAGTATTGAAGCATGTATTGAAGATGTATTGGATATACTCGATGTAATATGTATTAAACCTTTCGCTACGAATGACGTTTATACACGGCGTAGATTTTCCTACGCAAACGAACGAGCCACGTGTATACGACGCTGTCACTCAGCTAGCCCTTCGCAGGCGTAAAAGGTTCTCTGAGCCATAAAAGACCTTTCCTCGGGAGGCTTTACCCTTTTTCCGTCCGCGGGAGAAGTTTATCTCGACCCTTCGTCGCAGAGCAAGCCCCACTCACAGCATGTGTTCGCGGTCAGTTGTTTGTTTATACAGTGGAAAAACGAAGATACAAATTGTTCTTAATTTCCAAATTGATGGTTTTAACTGCATTCCTTATGTTTAGCTCTACAATTACAAATTTTAAACGGAGCTCTAAAGTTATTTTTGACGTAGTTCGTGTGTAATGGAATCACCGAAACAATTTTTTGATAGCTATTTAGTTAATTATAGGTTAATTTTTGGTGAGGTTTTTTAGTAAGTTATATTTTTAGGAAAACAAGTAAAATTTATTTTTCATATTAGTTGAGGGCCATATTTTAGTGAGTTTAATTGCTTTTCTTCCTTGCATATCTACATCTACATCTACATAATACCCTGCGAGCCACCGCTTGGGCGTGTGGCAGGGGGTGTTAGGTCACCAGCCGTGTTAAGGGGTAAGTTTATAGGAGATGAAATGGTGACATATATTATAGGAGTGTATTTAGTGGTGCTCAATTTTTATTGTGGTCGCTTATTGTTCATGTAAAGAACGAGTTTTTGTACCTATCTGTTAGGCAGTGTATCTCTCTTATTTTATCGCTTCTGTCAGACCTAGAGATGTAGTGAGGAGTCATCATAATATTCTCTATGTCGCTCTAAAAAATATCAGTTCTGAATTTCTCAAGCTGCCTAAGCCTAGCGTGTAGCCGCCGAGTTTCTATGGCCTCCACCTTAATCCCTCTAAAAGTTGTGAGACACTATATATTAGAGCGGACCAAAAAAGGTAAAAGTCAAAATATTCGAGTTGGGTAGGTCTTATTCGGTGCTACGGTGGGAGACAAGAATTTTGATACCCAGGTCGAGGCGATCAGACCACGGAAAAAGGTCCCGCACAGCCATTGAATATTTAACCTAGTTAATCATAGAAATGAGAGTGATGATACACTGTCAGGGACCGAAATATCGGTCGGACAAAAAAATGTCATATAAATCATGCTAGGTGGAGCATGATTTTGGTTTGGATCCGCTCCAAAAAATTCCGTCAATATGGACTTCTGAGTGTGGAAGTCCCCAAGTATGCAACAAATATAGATTTAGCAAATGCCTTGAGCAAAAAGATAAATTGACAGCTGAAATACGCCAGGAGTGCATCTCTCAATGCGAGGAAGGGTCGAGGTTACCTCCGCCCATCGGCCGTGGAATGAGATCAGCTCTGTTGTTTTGACATTTTCTTGCTAAATCACCGGACCATAGAAATAAAGAGAACCTTTCTCGTGGGTTATCTGTGTGGAAGTGCTCCCAGTGGGGGCAGTATTATCTATACCGCGCCCATGATTCTCTTAAAATGCATTTGCGAGGTTAATGTTTTCTCGGAAAAGGTCATTTACCCCCAAATAAATGCCCAGGGCGCAGTCTCTGTTGGAGGTTAATTTGTCTCATTGAAGCTTCTACTGATATATTTCCATACAGAAAATCTTACTCTTCTCAGAAAAACATATTTTCTCTTCGGTCGTATTCACGCTTATGTGTAAATTTTCTTCACAGTTCACTGTTGCCCTCTCCTTCGGGAATTTCCCTAGAAATGATGTTTCATCGTAATTAGTTTTTCTTAGAATGACATCGCCTGAATCCTTTTCGAAATACGTATCAAGAGTCCTTTCAAGTTATCTTCAGTTCTACTTTCGTGGTTTATACATGCGGAGTGTTCCACTTCTAGTCTACATCTACATCTACGTAATACCCTGCAAGCCACCACGAGGGTGTGTGGCAGGGGGTGTAGATCACCAAACATTCACTATTGACATGCAACTACGATATTTAAGGGATACATGCTAGAGAACAGGGTCACATGCAGCTAGATGGTTAGTATTTACATAAAAAGAAAGGGATTATTAGTTGTTATTACATGCGTAATGCACTACAGACTACGCAGGTTAAAATTTAGGTTAAACCTTTTAAGTAAATTCGAAACCGATTTGTTCGCAGATGACGTTAGATATATATTGAGAACCCCTGCGTATTATGCTAGGTTTGATCATATTAACAAGATTAGAGAGATATATTGTCGTACCGATAGATTTAAAATGTCATTTTTCCCGCGAACTATAAGAGAGAACAATAGGCAGCGTAGCAAAGGGATAGGTAGGTGAAACATACTTTGTAAGAGTAGTCTGTAGTGCATGATGCATGTAATAACAACCAATAATCCCTTTCTTATTATGTAGATACTAGTTGCATGTCAATAGTGCATGTTTGGTGATCTTCACCCCCTGCCACACACCCTCGTGGTGGCTCGCAGGGTATCACGTAGATGTAGATGTATCGCATTGGAAGAAATATCCAGACGTGACTGATTTCAACGGCTGAAAACATGTCAAATATTATGAAGGATGAATTGATTCTAGAAATAATAACGCGAAGTGACAGCGAGGATGACTATTTCTTCAGTGAATCTGAGGATGACATTTCACCAGCACAAGCCCGGATGCAAAAGAAGGATAGGAAAGTCCGGATGAAAAAGAGGGATGGGAAATTATTACAGCATCAACATATTCGTACGTGATGAAGTTCAGTGCATACATTTGAAGATGTTGATTCTCGGACGTTAACCAGACACCGATGATCACACGTTATACTTCAAGGCAAGGGATTTCCAGTGTTAGATATGATAGAATATGATAACCAAATTACAATGATCCAAAAAAAAGTTCAGTAGACCACTCATTTCATTTTTTAACATGGTGAAAATTTCTAAGTACAAATTCCTTTATCTGCGCTGTGATGACTAGCTCAAATGGACTGAATATGTATATTTTAAATTTGTGATAATTTCTAACTTGAACTAACTTGAAATGTAGTTAGAGTAGTCTGTAGTGTATGATGCATGTAATAACAACCAATTATCCCTTTCTTATTATGTAGATACTAACCATCTAGCTGCATGTCACCCTATTATCTAGCATATCTCCCTTTAATCTTAAATATCGTACTTGCATGGCAATAGTGCATGTTTGGTGATCTTCACCCCCTGCCACACACCCTCGTGGTGGCTCGCAGGGTATTACGTAGATGTAGAACATGCCAAAAAGTTGTATAACAATGAAAGGGTACTTGTATCAAAATATAAGTCCCAAGTGTTTTGGAATATTATTCGTGAGTCAACAGAAAAATTCCATCAATATATTCTATCCGAAATCAATCAGTCAGGGGATAATTTACATGTTAAATGTTCTGACCTAGCAAATTAATTCAACAATCTCTGCACAATAAAATCGCCAGCAACCCCTCCTTTAACTTCTTTTACAAACTCGTTTCATAATCTGCCTCATTTTGCTTCTTCTTTCTTTATTCGGCCTTGCACTGAACCCGAATTGAAAGCCATAATATCAACATTTGCTAACAAAAATTTCTCAGGCCCGGATGACATCCCAGGGAGAATATTATATCTTTCCTACAGATGTGTTAAAGAACCTCTCCTGTTTCTAATTAATGAATCACTTATACAAGGGATTTTCCCTTCTTCTCTGAAGCATACCAAAATTATCTCTTTATATAAAAACAAAGGTTGCTCTAATAATTTGAATAATTATAGACCAATTGCACTGCAAAAAGTATTGTCCAAAGTTATTGAAAAAGTGTTCTGCATCGAATTAATGTCATTCTTAGAAAAATATGCCTTATTACCTTCAAATCAGCATGGCTTCCGAAAAGGCCGATCTACTACCTCTGCTTTATTTCAAGCTACTGATTTCATATTGTCTTCACTTGACCAAAAACTAAAAACTATAGGAATATTTTATGATTTTTCCAAGGCGTTTGACATTGTAAATCACTCCTGTCTCCTTATTAAAATGAACCAACTGGGAATAAGAGGTATCGAAAGCAAATTGCTTCACTCATACCTCAGTAATCGAACTCAAACTATTTCACTCTCAGTTAATGGTAACAGATATTCTTCTAATTGCACTACCAACACAATAGGGGTTCATCAAGGGTCTATATTAGGCCCAGTCTTATTTCTGATCTATATAAATGGCTTAGCATTATCTTTCAATAATATCCCTGATACAATACTTATGCTATATGATGATGATACTAATGTTTTACTTTCTGCTCCGACGCAAAAAAGCGTTAATAAAAACTCCACAGCAGCAAATGAAAACATTTTAAAGTGGTGTATTAATAATGATTTGAATCTAAATATCCAAAAGTCACATATTGTTCAATTTGGTTGCAATAGTAATTTATTGGAAAGCATTTTGATTAAAATTCACAATAAGTCCAATGAGAATGTACTTTTTACAAAATTTCTAGGAACTTACCTGCATACAAACTTGTCTTGGCAGATGAATATTTGAGTCTTAGCCAATAAACTAAGCTCTATATGTTATCTCTTACGCCACCTAAGAAACTCAGTTGCACTCACTCACAACAAATATCCTACTGACTTTATATTATGGTGCATTTTATTCACTCATGTCATGTAACATAATTTTTAGGGGCTCTTCATCTCATGCTTCTAAGATCTTTATATTGCAAAAACGTGCAATGCGAATAATTTCGCGAAAGCCTTATGATGCTCCCTCCAAACCTATTTTAAAAAAACTACACATCCTCCCATTTCCATGTGTATACTTATTGTCAATTTTATTTTTCGTGCGTCAAAATCTAAATATGTTTGGTGTAAATCCTGATCTGCATCCATCTACATCTACGTAATACCTTGCGAGCCACCACGAGGGTGTGTGGCAGGGGGTGAAAATCACCAAACATGCACTATTGCCATGCAACTAGGATATTTTCGGGAGACATGCTAGAGAACAGGGTCACATGCAGCTAGATGGTTAGTATCTACATAATAAGAAAGGGATTACTGGTTGTTATTACATGCATCATGCACTACAGACTACTCTAACTATATTTCACCTATCTATCCCTTTGCTTCGCTGCCTATTATTCTCTATTATGGTACGCGGAAAAAATGACATTTTAAACCTATCGGTACAATCTATCTATGCATAGTTACGGAACAAGAAACATCAAAAGTCTTCACTACAATTCTATAAGGACTAGCAAAGCTAAGTTGGGACCGCGAGAACTGGGTCTCAGAATATATAACAAACTGTCTCAAAATTTAAGAATTATTGTATCTAATGAATCATTTTAAAAAAATGTAACATATTTTCTACATGAAAAACAGTTTTATTCAGTTATTGAATAACTTTTTGACTAAAAAACATTATTACTTTTGTTGCTCTAGTATTCAAGTGTTGAAGATGTGGCACTAAAATATGGTATCCATGTTGTGTGTGTATATCTTTGCTGAGGCGTGTGATATTGCACTGTTTATATGTTTTTGTGAACATACTTTCCTTCGTTTGAATCCTACTATATTTTTTAAAACTATTGTATTTTTTGACGTGTCTTATATGTTTCTTTGTAAGATCTTTGGACAAAATAAATTATTATTATTATTATCTAATCTGTCCATAATACATATTGAATAGTTCATATAATCCTTTCACAATACGTATTGAATACATGTTAAGCTGTGTGGGTAGTGTATATGGGTAAAATTTTGTCTCGTGACCGGAACTAGGAGATTTTTGTTTTTGCATTAATAGTGCTATTTCAACTTGATTAGGAGATGGTGTAATACACGTTGGTGGTAACCCATCCTCTGCTCCCTACCATTGAGGAGACAAGTAGAATATTTTGTATGACATGTAAACTAAAAAGTTCTGCACGCGTGTATCAGCTCAATTTGCGTATTTACTCAATGTTTGTGCGGGAAAGGGATCCAAGTAAGACCGGCTGAAAGTGCCGCGCGGCTTAATTTCCACTACCTCTCGTCATTTTCTTCTCTTCATCTCTAATTTCTATCTCACTAAAGATCGGAATACACTCAAACTATCTGGTTGACATAGGTTATCGCGTTTCTCACGAAAAAGCAGCTTGAAGGGCATTTAATCTCCGTCTGCCTGAGGTCTTTGTTAACATGAGTATTTTGGGTCTAACTTTGTGAAACGGCTCAGAAAAAAAAACACATTTCTCGCGGAAGAGCGGCTCTAGAAACATTTCATCTACATCTTCGTTAGGCCGTTGTTAACATGAGTATATTTGGTGTAAATTAGTAAAATGGCTAGGTAAGCCATGAGCTGTTAGAAATCTACCCTCAGATTGATGATTTATTATGAATTTTTAGGCAGTTTTATATCGCTCTACCTAAGTTACATGTTTAGATCCTCGTATCCTGACCGACATAAAATTGAGAATCGAAGGTTCAGGATAAATGCTTAAGGAACTGAAAAGGAAAATCAAGAATCGGCTGATTTGTTAAAGAAGATATTTCTGTGCAAGTGTTTTCTTGCAAGTACACTCGGTGCAAAACGCTAGAAGAATAATTGGGATTGGTACATGTCCGTATGTATCGGGTTGCACACACGGACCATCAATAGCAAAATGTGACTCCTCCAGGATATCGCAGAACATGCATCGCAATATTATCGTCCACTCTCTCTTGGGAGGCAGATCTCACCTCGCGGCGACCACGCGGTTGAAGAAAACGGGCAGAGGGGAGGGAGAGGATGCGATGTGCTTCGCTGACGCTGACTGAGCAGCTCAAATGAAAAGAATTTTACCTAACAGGTCAACGTAACGGTATGTGAGGCATCGGTGGTTCAGTGGTAGAATGCTCGCCTGCCACGCGGGCGGCCCGGGTTCGTTTCCCGGCCGATGCATGAAATTTTTTACTAGTGCTCTTAGCAGGGATTGAGGTGGGGGTGCCTAGTAGGGTGTCATCTGCATCAAACACTTTGGAAGTTTCTGGCCCGGGATCGTGAGTTACCTTTTAAGCAAGGATATAGATGTCCTAAATTTGCCCGTGAAAAGAATCTAAACCCAAAATAGAATGAAGTGATAGAGCTTTCGGGGCACGAGGCCAAGTAGCAATATTGTACACGTCCCTTAAAGATCACTAATTAATATTTATTTGTGTAATGTCAATCCCGTATGACTTATATCATTATTCCAGCAAAATTACGAAAGTGATTCCCCTCTGCCGCAAAGTTCACTCCCAGATTCCCTGCATTGTCACCGTTTCTTATCATCGCCCTAACCTCAGCCCATTCTTGTTGGCCCAGGTTACAAACTTCTGCTGATTATTGCCATCGTTATTAGGCGTAATTTGGCGAAAGCAGTGCATAACTTAACAAAAATACGCAATAAACTTTGATAGTCCCAAAAATAATTATTTACATGCATACATACCAATCACGCCGTTCCCTTCCGGGGTAGGCACAGTCACAAAGTTTTACTCATAAATACATATTCGTACACCTAACTCTGCTTCAATAATTTCCTCTATGCTGACCTATCCTTGCAAACCTCTTTTGCCTCATTTACCCCCACACACTGCTTCATACACGCCCTCCTGTTTTTAAGACTCCTAATATCCCTCCTCCTAAGAATTTCCTCCACCACATTCAACCACAACTTTCTCGGCCTACTTCTACCTCTCGCACCATTCAATTCACTCTTATATAATATATGTTTCGTAATTCGACTTTCATTCATTCTCTTAATATGGCCAAATCAACGAAAATTATCTGAATATGGTTTATTAGGGTTCGCCAGCTGCGGCGTCCTCACGTGCAAATGTGTCTTTGTAGGCATAAGGGTTAAACAAGCTGTATTCATGTACTCAAATTCACTGTTGCTGAGGGGAAATGTGATAAATATATAATCGGAGGATAGGAAACAGTTATTCTACATCCCTTTCTGTACTTTCCAGTCCATTTGTCCCCTTCCCCCCTCCTGCCGCAATCAAGTTAACCCCACGATGACCTTAAAACCCCTCTCCCTCATCTCTGACCTCAAATTCTTTATTTATCTCTCTAGGACAGTGCTACGTAGATAAAAATGCTAAAAAGTAGCGAACTATTTAAGATAAAGCTACAGATTGGTATAACCAATGCTGTTAATTAGTAATCACTACGGGATTCTAGTTCATGAAAAAAATAAAACCATGGTAAAATTTTCTAGCAGAGTGAGGTGAAAGTAATGATGATGCGTCATTGAACACAAGTGCTAAGGCTTCTTTGCATAGTGGGGATGGGAATTCCATAGAATTGATTTTTGCTAACAATCATGGTCCTATCGTGTCCACAGAAAAAACATTTAAAATTACTCGGACCTGCAATCCTTCCCCTCTGCATGTATTCGTTTCCACTGATACGTGATTGCTCTAGCATTATGCATTGAATGTGCGGCAAAAAATTGTGAGCTTACGCAAAAGATTTTGCATGCATTATTCGCTTCAGTTATTCGAAAAACTCTCCCCATTCTCTGTCATAGTAAAAAAGGTAACAGACTTAGTTCCATATCTACATCTACGTCATACCCTTCAAGCCACCCAAAGGGTGTGTGGCAGGGGGTGCTTTCGCACCAGGCATGCATGAATGATATGGTAGAACACCGACATTACATTAAAACCCGCGTACCACACATGCAAAGCGCCAATTAATAATCTAATACCCAAGAAACGTTCTATCTTCAATCGTTCCAACATGCAAGGGATACAAAGACTACTACTACATATTCAAAATATCATGCATAAATAAGAACATCAATATTTAGATCATGCATAAATAAAAAAGTAGAGAATATAATGAGAAAGATTTACTGCCTGCCTATTGTCAATACTCGAACTATTCATGACGACGATCACAGCTGTTATGGTCCCGAATGGTACGCGGAAAAAATGACATTTTATACCTATCGGTTCTACAATCTAGCTCTCTAATTTTATTAGCGCGATCTAATCTGCCGTAGTACGAAGGGGTTAATAGTATGATTTTTACGTCGTCAGTAAAATGATTTTCCTGAAATTTATTTAGGAGGTTAAGCCTATAATTTAATCTACGCTGTAATAGCGATTCCCATCCTAATTCTTCTAACAGTCCAGTCACACTAGCCAACTTATCGTTGCATCGTTTCACAAACCTAGCTCCTCTTCGCTGTGCGAGATCTAACTCTGATATCAACCCCGTTTCGTATGGATCCCATACACTAACAGCATATTCCAGATGAGGCCTAACGATTGAAAAATAACAACATATACTTCCTTATAAGATCCATTCGTGCCACAGTGCCTATTCATATTCACCCGAATATTTATTATGGCCTGTTTTACTTCCATTTAGTTTATAGCATTCTCTTTTGGGGCTCTTCTACTAATGCCATAATATTATTTAAAATTAAAATGAAGGTTGTGCGACTTGTGCTGCGTGCCAAATATCGTGCCCCATGCAGACCCCATATAAGAAATTGAAAATTTTGCCACTTCCATGTATCTATATCATGTCTACCATCCTCCACACTAGAGCTAATCTCTGCGACTACGACTTGAACTCTGATGTTCATAGCTATGTAACTAGACAGCGTCATCATTTACATCAACGTTTTGTTCGCACCAATAAATCTGCGATGGGACCTAAGCGTATGGGAATGCAGCTGTATAATATACTTCCAGGTCATGTTACGAATTCGCTAAGCATTTAACAGTTACAACTTAAGCGTATTGTCAAGGCTTTTCTTATTTATAAGTAATATTACTCTATTAATGATTTACTATCTGATAATTTCTAATTGAATTGTGGTTTGTTGATTTAAAAGATCTGTGGATGTGTATTACTAACTTTTACTTTATGCTGCTTTTATATATTTTATTTTTGTATTTTCTTTGACGTGCCTTATATCCGTGAAAAAACGTTGTTATTTTTCAATCGTTAGGCCTCATCTGGAATATGCTGTTAGTGTATGGGATCCATACGAAACGGGGTTGATATTAGAGTTGGATCGCGTACAGCGAAGAGGAGCTAGGTTTGTGAAACGATGCTACGATAAGTTGGCTAGTGTGTCTGGAATGTTAGAAGAATTAGGATGGGAATCGCTTTCACAGCGTAGATTAAATTATGGGCTTAACCTCCTAAATAAATTTCAGGAAAATCATTTTACTGACGACGTAAAAATCATACTATTAACCCCTTCGTACTACGGCAGATTAGATCGCGCCAATGAAATTAGAGAGCTAGATTGTAGAACCGATAGGTATGAAATGTCATTTTTTCCGCGTACCATTCGGGACCATAACAGCTGTGATCGTCGTCATGAATAGTTCGACTAGTGACAATAGGCAGACAGTGAATCTATTTCTTTATATTCTCTACGTTCTTATTTATGCATGATGTAAATATTGATGTTCTTATTTGATGATATTTTGCATGTGCATGATATTTTGAATATGTAGTATGATATTTTGGTGCATGATATTTTGAATATGCAGTAGTAGTCCTTGTACCCCTTGCACGTTGGAACGATTGACGATAGAATGTTTCTTGGTTAGTAGATTGTTAATAGACGCGTTGCATTGAGGTACGCTGGTTTCAGTGTAGTTTCGGTGTTCTACCGTATCATTCATGCATGCCTGGTGTGGAAGCACCCCCTGCCACACACCCGTTGTGTGGCTTGCAGGTTATGACGTAGATGTAGATGTATCCAAGACAGTTTTTACTGTGATCATTAGGCAAATAAATGTATTATTATTATTATTATTAGGATTCGAAAATTATTAAATTTAAAGTGGGACCTTGGCGATGATTAGATTCTTTTTTGCATTGAACACTAGGCAACATTTATTACGCTAGCGTACTCGCAGCGACCCTGCGCCCGACAATGTCCCATGAATTGGCGGCTGCCAATGAAATTGAGCGACTACCACTCTAATCCCTTAATCTCTTCGGGGTACATCTAAGCTCATCGTTAAAGCTTTTTTCAAATCTGGCTGCTCTCCGCTGCACTCAATCTATTCGCTATGCCGGCTGCAGCTTCGTGTTTGTAGATAAATTTTTCCTCTTTCTATCATCGTTGTAATCGCCAACATACGAGATTTCAGCTGTTAGTATTTCCTCAGCTCCGTTCCATGGTAAGTAGTGGAAGAACATATCGAAGGGCAATTTAAGGTAGAGCGAAATATCATTTTACATGGGAAATGGTACGTGTATGCACTCCAGAGAGGCCTTATGTTAAAAATGAGGCATTTTCTACGCTTAGATATCGTCAAAAAATCAACAGTGTGTAGTTTACGTGTTTTCTCAACTATTTTTGAAAATTAATCATATTGCCACCGCGGTAAATTCTTCGGGATCACAATAAACCTTCCGTTTTGATGGGGTTTCAAACGTACCGCTTGAAGAAAATGAGTCAAGTTAAAGACTTATTTAGATACATTCATTTGATTACTTACAATTCTGTCATGTAAAACTATCCTATTGCACCGTTATATATGCAATATTTAATTCCCGAGTCTCTTAGTTGGTGAAATTAAAACGTATATATCGAATATGGTCTCTATTATGATTAGGTAACTATCTCGCTCGCACGAATGTCGATTTGGCAAAAAATTTGAAAGTAAACGAACGATACGGAACGCGTCAACAATCACCTCTTTTTTTTCCTCAGTGGTACATAATTTAATCAATTGGAACAAAAGGCTTATCTTTAGAAGTCTTTAAATATTTAAAGCTTGATTTTTAGCAAATATACTCATTAAAAATTCAATGCTTGAAAAAAATCGTTATTTTTTGGTGCATGTTTTTTTTGGCACATGTGTTTCATGAATTCAATCCTCGCCGGGATCATTTGAGGGTTCTGTTCTTGCCATTTGGGAATGCTCGTGACCTCGTAGCGCTCGTAATCGCCGGGGGAATACGAAGGGTGTTCTATTATTTGGGACCGCGATATTTCCTACCCGCGGCGAACTCTCTTTGTTCCTGATTGATAAACTTTTATGCGTTTTTAATTAATCAATGACTCTCCTCATTCTCTGTCATCGTAAAGATATTTGAAAATTGATAAATTTAAAGTATAGTCTCAGCGATGGTCTAATTATTTTAAGCGTTGTATACAAGGCAACATTTATAACGCTAGTGTATTGGCTGCAATCCTGCGACCCAGCAATGTCCGATGAAATTGCAGCTGCCAACGGTGAGACGTGTACACACGAAGCCACAAGCAATGGACGAAGTCTTTAGCGAGGGTAAATCTGTTGCTCATGATGAATGGATGAAATTAAAGATTTTACAGGCGATATTAAGCGATAGTGTTGAATCATTGCGTTTTTATTTTAGTAATTCTATTTTTTTTAGCTTTTACAGATCTATTTTTTTAGCTAGATTCTAGCTTTCTCATTTCCATTCTTATGCATTTTAACGGAAAGCAACCTTTTTAAACATGTTTCTGAGCACAATGGACGAATATGCCCCTTGAGAACTTAACACAAGGACGCAAGAGTGAGCACAATACTTTTGCTTGCATACGTTCGATGGTATCAGGCTCAACTATGTGGAAGTTGATATTCACAAATGAAAAAACGACTTCGTTTTCTTCCACTGATTTATTGTTTTGGTACGACATGTTCCGACACATAGAGGTCATTTTCAAGTACCTACCTGAAAATGACCCGTACTTCCCGTACTACTACTCGTACTTGAAAATGACGTCTATGTGTCGAAACATGTCGTACCAAAAAAATAAATCAGTGGAAGAAAACGAAGTCGTTTTTTCATTTGTGGACTTTTGCTTACCTTTACGCGCTGAAGTTTTTGGTGAGATTGTCTTGTAATTCTCGATGAAGTGAAGCTAAACAGTGAGAGCACAGAGGTTCCTTTCAAACATCATCACCCGGAGAAGATGTTTGAAGGAACGTATTTATATTCCAAAGCAAAAAATGTCGAGAACACACACAAAAAGAGGGTGTCTTTTGCAGGAATAAATTAAACGATTTTCCAACTTAGTTTTGATAATTTCATAGGTACAAAGGAATTTAGACTTTTTCAAAATGATGGGTTAAATTAATTTTCGTCTTCTGACGATGAAGACCGGCTGCAACCCTAGCCGTCCCAGTTGAGGGGCCTTCCCCCGGAGTTTTGTGTGAAGTGATTGAGCTCAGTCGAGGTGGTCGAGGTGGCCGAGGCGAATACGCCGTGGAGGCGACAGCTGATCGGCGACGCATGCGTGACGAGCCGCTGCCCGACTGGTGACACCGTGCCAGAACTGCAGTGACGCTTGCCGAAGCTACATTTTAACAGAGGATAACATTTACGATTTCCTTTCATCCCTTCTAATGCGAATAGCCCATGCATTGAAAAGATCCTTTCCCGTGGGAAACTTGTAAAAATATACCCCATGCGTTTTGCAAGAACTTTTGCAAAGCGGAACAACGCAATACTGAATTATATTTCCACCAAACACTCAAAAATCTATGCAGCAACTATCGACATCTACTACGCTCCCATGGTGAAGATACTATTGCTTGCCGTGGTTATCCTACAATCTCCTCGAAGTGTTATTGTCACGTCACCCTCTGACGTATGTTCGCGGCTCGTACATAACGCAGAAGAACAAATAATAGATGCATCCGACCCATCATGACTGACGGAATCGAAACCATAGGAGGGACCACCGGAACGATGAACCCCCTCAGAAACACTGAGATGAAGGCACGGCGACCATCGATGGGAAGAGCGCTAGGGACAGAATTGAGAATGAAAATATCCGTAAAACCTGCAAAGTGGAAGATATTGTAAGCTGGGGGAGATAGAGAAGATGCTTCTGGAGAGAGCATGCGGAAAGAACGAATGACTCAAAAAATCCCAAGATAGTGCTCCACGGAATTCCAGAGGGTCACCGTCCGCCAGGAAGACCGGCTAAGAGATGGATGGATAGCTGGACCTCTCCATCTATGGACCAGGTGAAGGAGAAAATACTTCTGAAGAAACAGAACTAAGATCTATCAAAAGAGAAGGAGAAGGGGAAGAGCAAAATATAAAATGAATTACAAATATTTTAATACTTACCGATCGGTTAGATCAATATTCAACACTTCCAGCTGAAAATCTTCCCATTCACAGTACCTACTTTATTTCTCTATTGATAAAAAAATGAAGGTGAATATGCGCGCAAATTTGCCATCAGATCGACAGAGGAATTGCATGCGATCTAATCCTCATAATATCAAGGCAGTCGCAAGCGTTTCTATCGCATGCCGGCGGATAGGATCCGGTTTGGTTGTTCACACGGTGAACGTTGCCCCTAGAAACATCCCGAGCGAGCGCTAGCGCCAGAATTGTCGCCGTGTGCCAGGGTTGAAGCTCGATCAGGTACCAAATTACTATTGATATGTCTTCCACATTTCCTACGTCTATGGTAGTTGTAGCGATTTTTCTTACACAGATTTTCGCGTAAATTGGTATACGCGTACTTATTAGTATTAGCAAGTACAGATAAATGCGAAAATTCTGCACGTTACCGATTTCATTTCTTGGAATACGATGCGTTGGTAACATATGGTCCCATCGCCACCCCTTCCCTGCTGAGTTAAACTGTAGAAAAGTTTTTACTAAGTCGTCCAATCTACAACTAAAAGGTGCTGAGCGAGGTATCCTAAGGATTCATGGCAGGGGATGAATTTTCGTCGAACTTCCTTTATATGTTATGTTGTGAAAGAGTATGTATGTGTTCTATGGACCGAAAGTCCGCAGAAATACTCGGAGGTTGAGTTGATCGTGTCCATTGAAATTCGAAGATTAAGTCGAAAAAAGTACGTCCCCGTGAAGGTCATCGACGCGGAATACTTCCACAGGCTTTGGATTGGGAGGCAAGGCAACGACCTTCGTGGCGTTGGGCGTCGAAGTGATATCATTCCAGGATATTTTCCAACCGTTAAGAACTCTTGGCGTGGCCTCACTGCACTACGCTTGATTTCCTCGATGTACACGAGATCGCCCTTTGAGATGATATTCATGCGTGGCGGACGGTTTCGACACTCCATCTCCAGGGCCTTTACTTTCTACGTTAGTAGTGAGGACCTCCGACTCCCCCTGGCTTTGATCCGCACTCCGGAGAAACCATTGGTGTATAGAGGCTCTGCAAACGGTGGAAATCTTTCTCACGTGAATGCTCTAAGTTCTTCCCCAACGAATATTAGGGGAGGCATTCCGAGAATGCGCGTGTGTGAAATGCATTTGGGAAACTCACAGAGGACGCATAATTTTTTTTGCATCCGCGTTGTGCTCAGCAAGCGGACAAGAGGACGTGATGCCAGTGTACATCAAATAGATGGAGATATGCGGCACATTTGCAAAGGGGAGCTTTGAAGCCATGGACTATAGAGAATATGGACGTACGACTGCCCGCCGATGGATGATGCAAAACACTTCTGCGGAAAGAAACTGCCGGTAGACGGTGATGATAGACAATACGGTTCCATGGCTAGGAAATTACATAGAGCTTAGGGGAGAATAAATCGCTCATACTCAGCCATTAAAACGATTGACTTAGGAAGTGACCATCAAAAATTAATCGTCAAACTTCAAATAGCAAAAAAGCTTCGCTAGTAAGCTTCCCGGGTGAAACTTTCTCACTAGAACGACAGAAAAATCATACTCCGTTCTGTGTCTATAAGGTGAAATTTTTGGTTGGTATTACCACTCAGTAACTAAGACTTATTCATGTAGTTTCCGTCAGATATAACCACCAAGCATTATAATTCATGACTGAGTCGCAGTGTCTCCCCAGCACCACCACTTCGAATCTTAAAACAAACGAATCAAAGTGGAAGGGGTCGGAGTCACCAAATCGTAATTTTCAGCGCCATGTTGACTATCATATTTCTATCATCCGTGATTGAAGCGATTGGGCCATGTTGAATGGAAAAAAAATCAAAATGACGAGGTAATTTTTTCTTAAGGTTTCATTTTGAACGATCAGTTTCACCGCATAGACAGACGACACCTTCAGGTGACCTGATTCAGGTGACCTTTGTTCACAGATGACGTTATATATATATATTAGGAATCCCTGCGTATTATGCTAGGTTTGATCATATTGACAAGATTAGAGAGATAGATTGTCGTACCGATAGATTTAAAATGTCATTTTTCCCGGGTACCATAAGAGAGAACAATAGGCAGCGTAGCAAAGGGATAGGTAGGTGAAATATAGTTAGAGTAGTCTGTAGTGCATGATGCATGTAATAACAACCATTAGTCCCTTTCTTAATATGTAGATACTAACCATGTGACCCTATCATCTAGCATGCCTTCATTAAATATCCTAGTTGCATGTCAATAGTGCATGGTTAGTGATCTTCACCCCCTGCCACACACCTTCGTGGTGGCTCGCAGGGTATTACATAGATGTTGATGTAGATCAAGATGTGAAGACCTGATGATGTCATCTCTACGATGAAGCTGGTCCTTTCAAATAATACTGCGTGAAAAAAATTACCGAGTTATTTTGATTTTTTCATAATTGATTTTTACGAAGTAAAGCCCGAAACTATACTATTAATGAGTTGAATGGCATAGTTTTTCAAATTAATACGCTGAAGGCATACGTAACTCTATCGGAAATCACACGGTTCCGTATTTACTAGGGTAAGTCAGTAAATAAGTCGCACACGTCAGCATTTCATCAACAGAATCAGTCGTAAAAATTTCATAGGGAATGCTAGGAACATCCACTGTACAGTCCCGACTTAGCCCCTAGTGATTTTCATCTATTCGGGCCCCGTAAAAATTGTTTGGGTGGCTGATGTTTTGAAATTGATGACGCCATAGACCAAAAGGTTACTTGTTGGATGCGACAGCAAACAGAAACTTATTTGCGCCCGGCTATCAAGGACTCGCAAGGAGATGGGATAAGTGTCTGAATGCGCAGGGTGAATATGTAGCTCAAAATTGAACCAACTCAAAATC